>APFE030448796.1:87689-117526 GCA_000404065.3 Pinus taeda | reverse complement strand
CAGCCCAATAGCTCGTTCTATGATATTACAATAAGAGCCCAAGGCTCATATAAATAGGAAAATGGGAGACAATCCCAAGGCAAATTCCAATGACAAGTGGTAATCAGGTGAAGATCCCAATGTAGAAATGAAATGACAAGTGGAACAAGTGACAATCCCAGTGCCAAAAAAGAATGACAAGTGGCTGCTATGATTGCTTGATTTCTATGGATAACTGCTGATGAGACTGCTGTTAACTGAACATGTGAACTGCTGTAGAATTTACTTGTGTTAACTGGTTGTAGACTGCTGGTAACAAATCCGTACAACTGCTGATTTATAAACTGCTGTTGACTGAAGATTGCATTCGCTGCCAACGGACTGTTCTGTCCACGTTTATGCTGAGAATATCCCAACGTAAATAGCTGTTGCTGACCATGTTTAAATCTGTGCTGAAGTGCTGAGGTGGCTGCCACATAAATTGCTGTACGTAAATCATGTGCAAACTGCTGTAGCTGCCTACCTTAACTGCCAACGTGGAGCTAAGACAGCGTACGGATGCCGACTTAAAAACCTGCGTATAAATACTGTAGCTGACCTTTTGAATTGTTGACTGCCCATTAACTTCCATTTATGCTGATTGCATACGTTAAAGTGAATGCCACGTTACTTGTTGACTGCCCACCGATTGGCTGTCTTACGTACGGCCTTCGTACGGATCTTGTGCGTACGGATTTTTTTATTCCTTTTGGCATGTGCTAATTTTGTTGGGCCAAGGTGGGGTCCCACTTAAATTATAACAATTTATCAGCCTTATAATATTTATCCAAAATTAAATCAAAGTGAAATTCCATTGCCTTATGAATTTCCACGTGGGCCTCCTTTGACTTTGACTTTTGTTGACTTTGAGTTGAGCTGAGTTGAAACTTCATGTGGTGGGCTCCACATTGCTTTGCCACGTCACCTTTGACTTTCTGCTTGACTTCCATGTCAAAATTTGACTTATTTTGACTTTGGAAAATTTTTTAAATTTTTCCAATTATTCATTTTTTTGAATTTTTCTTCATTTTTGCCACTGTCACTTAAAAAAACGCCTTTTGAGGGACTCTGAGTCATTTTTTTACCCCCAAAGTAGGTTCTAGGAGAATGTTGGGCCTCTGAGGATGAATTTTGACTGGTCATACGCCCCAGACATCTCCTAAGGCTACTTATTTATGCCTTTATATAAAAAAATAATTAAAAAATCCCGTTTTGCGGGAAATTTTTAACTATTAAAAAATCCTACTTAGACCTAGCCAAATTCCACGAAACTTTTCGTGTGATCTAGTATGGTAATATACATCGACCCTAGACACTAAGATGTGTCACGGGCTCAATCTTCAAACCGTCACCTCGGCTTTGGGGTGTGCACGAGTGAAAAAATCCAGAGAATTATCCCCCTCTGAAAAAGAAGGGAAAAGAAAGGGATAATTCACCGGATAAAAAAACACTCCAAGGTGTACTCGTTTGCTGATCGAGTCCCACATCCTAGGCCTGTTACAAATTCAAGAAACATCATACTAGCATCACTTATTACAATTCCCCGCAGGGTGCGGAATCTGGGTACAAAGAAGAAAGATGATGAGAAGATAGAAGGAGAGTTAAAAAACTCTGTTGACTGATGACATCTGATGGTACAAGTGTCCTCTGGATCATCCTTGGGCATGGAGTCTTCACATAATCATCAGGTGCTACTCCAGTAGTCAACAAGTTCCACAAAGAGGCAGCGCGGAACAGAGAGGCAGAGCAGTGCTTAAGAGGGGAAGCCGTATTTTGTTGGGGAGAAGTAGTGATTTAGTGCTCGAAGCCGGAGTGGGAGCTCGACGACCAGGAGAGTCCATTTCCCAGACAACAGTTGATTAGTTAGCGAGAGAGACGCTGGTCTGAGTTGTGTGACGCAAAACGACGTAGGTTGACGCAGGGATTGTGCAGAGGAAACAGAGAGAAACTCATCTTGAGCCAAGGTCAGTGTCGAATCACCAATGGAAGTGAGATTTTTTCTCACTAGATCTTCTGTCAGTGATTTCTCTGTATGGATTGCTAGATTTGAGCATCCATAGATTTGTACTCAGATTTACTACTGCATAATATAAAGCCCTCAGCTACTGCATCGATTTCCCCAAGTTGGGTTTTTCCGGGGACATTGGTCCAAAAATAACAATGTTATTTGTGTGTGTGTGTGCATCTATTCTTTTAGCATTATTTTTCTTCCGCAATATTGTATTTGTGAAGGCTGCAGTGTATTAGTTTCGATATTTACCGTAGGATGCATTAGATAATTTGTTCAAGTTATTTAACAAATAGAAGAAACTTAATCAATTGCTGCAGTAGAATTCAGGGTTTCCAAATTTTCATAGGGTGCCTTCATCCTCCTTATAAGCTTTTTGATCATGCTAAATCTGCAAGTTAATTATGGAACTCAGCCTTGTAATTGAATTGTTAACTAAGTCAATTTGACTCTTCTAACTTGTCTTGCCTCAATTAGAAATTGAAGCTCACTAACTCGTCCTTTTCCAAAAATAGCTTGCACTTGGAGACAAACAAAGCTAAGCTTTTTAATCGGAGAAATTCCACCTGGACGAGGAGTTATTAAAATAATTAATATTTTTAATCGGTTCCTATGTCTAAACTTAGGAAATAAAAATATTAATGGGTATTAATAAAGTTATGGGTGAGAAGCTTTTGAGAGACAAGGATCAAGTCTGTTTTAATCTTAGCCGTTGATTAGAGACTTAATCTCGACCGTTGATTCATCAACAGGAAAAGTATAAGAGAAGACTTGAGAGTCTTTTGGAGACACACCGGGCAAATACTCAGTAACCTGAGGGAAACCGATTCTCAAGGAGAAGGAGTTCGATTTCAGAGGGAGAGTTGTAGGGTGAAGAAAGAGGAGTGTACCAGCAACAGTCAGAGACTGAGGAAGAGGTGACGCAGGGCATTCGAGAGACAACACAGAGGGAAGAGCAGGGACACAACACCATTAGAGACGCAATCCTGACGCAGAGTGAAGGGTCTCCAGGGTGTCAGAACTTCTCCAGGAGGAGGAGAAACTTTGTCTTAGGTGGTTCTCTCAAAGGTGTCTCGGTTTTTCTGTAGAACCATTCCTTGTAAAGTGATTGTTGCTGAAGAATAATAAATAAACCCTCATTTGCTGCACCGGTTTTCCCACATTTGGTTTTTCCAGGGACAATTGTCCAAAAACAACTGTGTTGATGTGATTGATTCTTGTGCTTGTATATCACTGTTATTTTCTCTATGTAATGTGATAACTGCAGTAGAATTTATTTTAATGTTTATTGAAGGGTTTCGTAAATAACTTATTGTGAGAGATAAGTAGGTGAAATAAATTAGTTACTGCAGTAGAATTTCGTGTTAGAAATTGTCACATGGTATCAGAGTAGAGATCGGGCAACATGATTGAAGAATTTGCTATGAGTCAGGAGCATGATGCCGGGGCATCAACTCAGAGGGACTCACACAGATCTCCAGCTAAAGAAGAGAGAATGAAGAACATGGATCACGATTATTCTATGTTAGCTTCTAGACTGGAAGAAGAAGTCGCTTGCCTAGTGAGTTTTGCCTCCTCTCAGGTTTGTTATATGGATAGTGGAGCTTCCTGGCATATGACAGGAATACGAGAATGTTTTTCGAATTATCAGGAAGAAAGGATGAATTTCCAGATCACCATGGGAAATAAGGCAAAATGTATCCCTGTAGGAAGAGGTATTGTAGTCTTTCAAACAGAAGCAAGGGATCGACTTTGAGCAACCAATGTGCTACATGTGCCAGGATTGGGGATGAACTTACTCTCTGTATCTTAGCTTCAAAACAGGGGCTATGATGTTTTCTTCATTAAGGAGAAAGTATATGTCAAACACCTGAGTTGGAAAAAGAAGGCCCAGATTGGAGTCAGAAGTAACAGGTTGTATAGATTACAGCTAGAATTTCCAATGGCACTGATAAGCAACAATGGGGAAAAAGATTTGAATGAACTATGGGATAGGAGGATGGAACATTTACAACATGGGGCTCTAAGAATTCTTGGGAAAACAGTATCAGGAGTTCCAGAATTAAGTACCGAACGAGATGATGTATGCAGAGGATGCGCACTAGGCAAGTACGCCAAGGCAACATCTTCCAGAAGCAACAATAGGGCTAAGAGTGTTCTGGGATTGATACACTCATACATCTGCGGACCCATGTCCACAAAAGCTCTTCGTGGTGATGAATATTTCGTCACCTTCACTGATGACTGTTCCAGAAAGACTTGGATCTACTTTCTAAAAATCAAGGATGAGGTTTTTGGTCGATTCAAAGAGTTCAAGGCTCTAGTTGAGAATTTGACAGGAAAGAAGATAAAGATATTGTGCTTAGACAATGGTGGAGAATACATCGACAAGGACTTCACTGATTTTTGCGCAAGGGAAGGCATCAGAAGGGAGTGGACAACCCCCTATCATCCGGAGCAGAATGGAGTAGTAGAAAGGAAGAACCAGACTATTGTTGAAGCAACCAGGGAAACGTTGTATGATCAGGATATGCCCAAGTTTCTATGGGCAGAAGCATGCAACACGACAATGTATATCCAGAACAAGTTTCCTCACAGGGCATTAGGTAAGATTACTCTGGAGAGTGTCTTCACCGATAAGAAGCCTAAGGTGAGTCATTTGAGGATATTTGGGAGTTTGGCATACTGCCATGTACCCGAAGAAAAGAGGAAGAAATCGGATCAGACTGCGGAGAAAGGATATCTTGTAGGATATAGCGAGAATGCTAAGGCATATAGAGTTTATCTTCCGGGGAATAGGAAGATTCTAATTCGACGGGATGTAAATTTCATGGAGGACAGAGCTTTCAGAAAATACCGAGAAATGCCTCCCGAAGAACAGTTAAAGGATGATTCGTTGGTCCAGCCACTTTGACCAGCAGAAACTAGCACTAGTATTTCTCCTAAAGGCAAAACTCTAGAGGCAACGCCTCAGGAAGAGGAGGAGGAGCAAGTAGATATACCCACCACCAGTGATAGAACGAGCCGGGAACTTCGAACGAGATGTAGAGGATTTTGTTGGGGTGCCCAGGAACGAGAAAAGGCAGCGTAAACAACCAGACAAATACCAAGCCTTGGCGACTAAAGTTGGAGAACCCACCGATTTTTAGGAGGCCGTTCAACATCAAGTATGGGTAAGATGCTATGGTGGAGGAATACAGTTCCATAATGGTCAATGATGTCTGGTAAGTGGTACCTAGGCCTCAAGACAGGTCAGTTGTAGGGCCGAGATGGCTCTACAAAGTCAAATACGCTGCAGATGGCAGTGTAGAAAAATACAAAGCCAGGTTTGTGGCTAAGTGGTTTGCTCAGAAGGAAGGGATAGACTACGAAGAAACCTTCGCCTCAGCAGCCAGGTATACTTCTATTAGATCCGTGATATCCCTTGCAGCTCAGATGTGGTGGGAGATTCACTAGATGGATGTCAAGGCGACGTTCTTGAACGGGGTGATAGAAGAAGAAGTATACATTGAACAACCAGAGGGTTTTGAGACACATGAGAAGAAATCTCATGTATGCATATTGAATAAAGCCCTGTATGGGCTTAAGCATGCACCTAGAGCATGGTACGGTCGAATTGATGGCTACTTGCAGAAGATGGGATTCGTTAAGAGTGACGCAAATCCTAACCTCTACTATTTGGTTGTAGAGAATGAACCTCTAATCCTGGTTTTATATGTGGATGATCTCTTTCTGACAGGATCATCCAGGCTCATCAAAGATTGCAAGGAGAACCTAGCCACAAAATTCGACATGAAGGATTCTGGACGAATGCATTATTTCTTAGGGTTGGAAGTTTGGCAGCAGAAGGGTGAAATTTTCCTTTGGCAAGGGAGATACACTACAAAGATTTTGAAAAGGTTCAGAATGCAGGACTGTAGACCTATGGTTACTCTAATGATCACCAGTTGGAAGAAGATTGATGCATCCGAAGATAAAGAAGTCGATCCCACCTTGTACAAGCAGCTCATAGGGTCCCTGATGTATCTTGTCAATACCAGGCCGGACATTTGTTACATTGTCAACATACTCAGTCAGTTCATGGTAGAAACAAAGAGGGTGCACTGGGCAGCAGCCAAGGATGTTCTCAGATATATACGAGGAACAATTGAGCATGGACTAATGTACACCCAAGGCAATGACATCAGGTCGAGTGGGTTCACTGGCGCAGATTAGGTTGGAATTTCTGTAGATTGGAAAAGTACCACTGGGTATTGTTTCAGCATTGGATCAGGAATGACCTCCTAGTGTAGTAGGAAACATAAAGCCGTGGCTCTGAGCTCAGGTGAAGCTGAATATATGGCAGCTAGGATAGCTTCGTGCGAAGCCATATCGCTTAGGAAATTGCTTGTGAATCTATTAAGGAGAAAGATAGAAGTGACCAATATTTTGTGTGATAATCAGAGTTGCATCAAGCTCTCTGAGAATCCGGTCTTTCATGATCGATCGAAGCACATTGATATCAGGTGTCACTTTATCAGAGACTGTGTCCAACGAGGGGCAGTACAGTTGAGGTACACCCCAATAGGAGAATAGCTGGCAGACATTCTCACTAGGGCCCTAGGAAGAACAAAGTTTGTTTACTTTAGGGAGAAGATGGGGATGATGAAGAATCCGTTTCAGAAGCAGAAGCAGATAGTAGGAGTTGCAGTGTAGCAGTTAGCAGTGGCAGTGCTATGGGCAACATGATGCAACGTATTCAGAGGGAGTTGCAGTACGGATGTAGCAGTGACAGTTACAATGTCATGGGTAGCAGTGCAGGTTGCAACAGCGCAGTGGATGAGGGGCAGTAGGCCGAGCATCAACAACGCAGAGCACTGATGCGGTGGATCAATGTGATGCTTCTGTTAGGAAGTATTAGTAGAGCACATTCCTCACTAAGAGGGAGTGTTGATTTTGGATAGCATTAGATGTGCTGTAGCTTCGAATTTGTGTGGAGGGGCTAGAACACTTGAGATCTCCAAGACTCATAAATCGTTTGGAGAAATTCCACCCGGATAAGGAGTTATTAAAATAATTAATATTTTTAATGGGTTCCTAAATCTAAACTTAGGAAAATAAAAATATTAATGGGTATTAATAAAGATATGGGTGAGAAGCTTCTAAGAGACAAGGATCAAGTCTGTTTTAATCTTAGCCGTTGATTAGAGACTTAATCTCGGCCATTGATTCATCAACAAGAAAATTATAAGATTAGACTTGAGAGTCATTTGGAGAAACACCGGGCAAATACTCAGTAACCTGAGGGAAATCAATTCTCAAGGAGGAGTTTGATTTCAGAGGGAGAGTTGTAGGGTGAAGGGAGAGGAGGGCACCGGCAACAGTCAAACATTGAGGAGGAGGTGACGCAGGGCATTCGAGAGACAGCGTAGAGGGAAGAGCAGGGAGACAACACCATTGGAGACGCAGTCCTCACGCAGGCTAATGTAGACTGGTGCTGAGTGACGTAGAAGTGGGTGAAGGGTCTCTAGGGTGTCAGAACTTCTCCAGGAGGAGGAAAAACTTTGTCTTAGGTGTTTCTCTCAGAAGTGTCTCAGTTTTTCTGTAGAATCATTCGTTGTCAAGTGATTGTTGCTGAAGATTAATAAATAAACCCTCATCTGCTGCACCAGTTTTCCCACATTGGGTTTTTCCGGGGACAATTGTCCAAAAACCACTGTGTTGATGCGATTGAATCTTGTTCTTGTATATCACTGTTATTTTCTCTATGTAATTATGTGATAACTGCAGTAGAATTTATTTTAATGTTTACTGAAGGGTTTCGTAAATAACGTATTGTGAGAGATAAGTAGGTGAAATAAATCAGTTACTGCAGTAGAATTTCGTGTTAGAAATTGTTAGAACCCTGCGCTATGCTCCTCAACATCTTGTTGGTTGGCGCAACTGCCCATTAGGTTGGACTCAAATTGAGATACTGGTTGAGGCTCTATCTTGTGTAGCTTCTTCTCAGGTACTCTAATCTGCTCTTCCTTTAAGGACTCCCTCTGAGTTCTGCTCTCCTCAACCGCCACTTCTCTACTCTGATCTCTCACTGACTTGTTGCTCAAGGCTGCAACTGTCTCTACCTGGAACTTGTAGAGATTCTTCTTCCTTACACCTATCTACTTCTTACATTTAGAAGCTAAGTGCTAGAGGTAAGCCTTACCTCTATTGAAGAAGACATCATAACCCTTATCTTAAAAGGTAGCTACCAAAACAAGATTCTGCTTTAACCCTGGAACATAGAGGACATATCTGAGATGAAGATGATTACGTGATTCCCTTTGAATACTGATAGTGCCAACTCCACTGGCTGCATACATACCATCATCTCCTAGCTCAATCCGAAACTGCATATTCTTCTCCTTCAAGTGGCTGAAATCCTTCTTGTTTTCGGTCATGTGGAATGATTCTTTTGAATCAATATAGCATACACTATTTTATGTTGAGATTGCCATGCAAGGAATCAATGAGAAATCTTTCTCGAACTGAGTGGAAAATGCATCTACCTTGTTGATGCAACTACATGATCCTTACTGGACTCCTACTTAGGACGCTTAGTGGCATAATGTCCAAACTCCTGGAAATGGAAGCACTTGGTCTTTCTTAGATCCTTCTTCTTGCCCTTCTCACTGGACTTAGCCACTCCTTGGCCCTCCTTCCCCTTGGCCTTGCTGCTCTTGCATGCCAGGGAAAAGTCCTCCCCATCCTCTGTCTTCATCGATCTACCATCTCTGGTCCCTCTTTGGATCTATTCTTGAACATAGTCAGTCCATAACCTTTCCCAATTGGGAACTTTATCTCTGCCTCTTACTGCATATTGGAAACCATACCAAGACTTGTGAAGTCTTAGAAGAGCAAACTCACATGGTCATGCTGTGGAATAGTCACGTCCACACCACCCAACTCATCTTGTACTTGAGTGAACTTTAACAAATATGTGACGATGGTCTCTCTAGCACTGATCTAGATACTCTTTAGCTTCTCCTTAAGAGTAAGCGTCCTGGTATCACTAGTACTCTGATATAGATCTAAAATAGTTTTGAACATCTCAAAAGCTGATTTCTTCTCATGGATATGAGGATTATATGATATCTGACCCCTTCTAGAATATCCTCCTTGCCTTGATATCATTCTTAGTATGCTAGGTTAACAGTTGGGGATCTTGTGGTGGTGTTATAGCCTACTTCACAAATTCTCCCACCCCATTATCCTCCAAAACTATCATGATCCTCCCTTTCCATGGAACGAAGTTAGAGGCTCTCTCTTGTTGAGAAATTTAGGGCAACTAGATTAGGGTTATTTATCTTTACTTTGATAACGACTTATGATGTTCTTTACTTCAACTTGTAGTATTTGTAATTAGCTTATATTATTATTATTATTATTATTATTATAGTGTCCTTTATCATCAAACAACAACCAAACTATGAATATCAATAAAACAAGAGGACACAAGATATAGGATGC
Source organism: Pinus taeda (assembly GCA_000404065.3). Taxonomy (NCBI): domain Eukaryota; kingdom Viridiplantae; phylum Streptophyta; class Pinopsida; order Pinales; family Pinaceae; genus Pinus; species Pinus taeda. Next base: position 108,012 of record APFE030448796.1, on the reverse strand, counting down.
TAGCCAGGGCCAAAACCTCTCTTAGAGAGGAAAACCCACAGGAATTTTTCTCTTCTTATAGAATCTTCAAATGACGAATTCCAATACCTATTAGACCCAAAGACATAGACCCTTCAAATACCATGTCAACCTTCCTTGTAGATGAGCTTTCTTTGCACGAAGTCAGCACTAGTAAAACAACTTCAAACTTTAAATTTCTACCTTGTTACCCACCATTTTGTGGGTAATATCCTATGGAAATTTTTTCTCCAAGATGGTTCTCAGCCCGCAGCCAGCAGCCCCTTGCAGCATCAACTAGCTCATTGTTCCATTTCTTTGTCACTTGAGCCAACCATGTGGTCCCTCACCCATCTGCCATGATTGTATGTTTGAAGGTGGGCCTCCCGAAGCTAAAGGTATGCCTTGTCATTTTGAAATTGAGTCTAGATGTTTACTTGTCATGGACACTTCTGGGTATGGATTAATGGGGGGATTCGATAGAAAGAATGGGCTAGGTCTGTGCTTCTATCCCCTACACCCCTTGTAGGACTTAACCTTGGATTGTAGTCCCGTGGGATCTCTTTTACTGACCACTTGGTTTCAGGGATGGTATTTCATGGGAAACCCTGATTTTGGTTGCGTGGTCCCGCTTCCTTATCCCCTTACATTGCCTCCTTTCCATTCATTATTACCCCATCCATCACTTCTCCCACCTGGGTCCACATTTCTCCATTGGGTCCACATAGGGTTAGCTCACCCCTTCCCCTTTCCCACACCTTGGGTCATGGCTTGGAATGAAGCTCGAAGGTTGATGTCGCTAAAAATAAAGTCAGGAGCATATATGGCCACATTCAACAGGAAAAGTACCACAAAATGTAAAAGATGGTCGGGACAAAAGCATTTAGCACGTGGGCAAAAGCCATTACATGAAGCTCTACCCCATCATCATGGCCATCACCCTGGTTCCAACAGGTTCTATGAACCTCCCTCATCATATAGGAACCCATGATTGTCCAAAGCCCTGGTGGTCGATGAACAGCCCCACCTTAAAGGGGGGAATTCACTTCTATATGTTATACATCATGCTCTAACCCCTTGAGCCCCGAGCAGTTAATCAAAGAAAATCATAAAAAGGCAAAAGGCATATAAAGAAGGGTGGAAAAACCAAGGCTAAGGCCCCTTATGTACCAAGGTTGCTCCCTCCTATACCCTATAAACCCAAGTGTGGGATTTCCTTTTATTAGCTACCCCTATGCCCCAACATGTCACTCGGGGTTGCCCCCTCTCATTCCCTACCTCATTCACCTATCTGCCACATGCCACCACCTTTTGACAAATGTACTGTGACTATATTATCACCTTTAGAAGCAGAAACCACCTAATAGGGTACTTGGTTAACCCCATTGGGAGTTTAGGAGACATTGGCACACCCAAAGCCCATTATGGAAGGGCAAGCCATTATGAAGTCCCCACCAGTGCTCCATGATTAGGTAAGCTCATTCACTCGATTTCTCTAATGACTTGTTGTATTGGAAGCCTAGGGGACGCATTGGATCTTATGCAAGATTGTAGATGGTTTCCATTTGGGGTTTGGTCTCCCTATACGGGGTCCTAATCCTCGAGAGGGCTACAATGACACATGTAGTGTGAGCGTTGAGAGCCATGGGCCTCCATAGCTGCAGATTGCACTTCGTGGATCCCTACCGCCATTCAGAGATTGCACATGGTTTACTTATTGGACGAGGAGGATGCACTTGATCCATCATGCCCAACTGACCCCAGGTCTACACCACACACTTGGCAGATGATCCAGGACTTCTACGATGATGTGGCATCTCCTACATTGTCATCTTGGCCCTTGAGGGCAAACAACAGGCATCTTCAATTTGTTTGGAGACCCATGAGGACACTTGTGTGCCCTCACAGTCATTTGGAGCACCACATGTTATTACAAGGGGCCAACTCCTTGTCTACTACTTTTGAGGGTCCTATTCTTCATTATGGCACCCATGGACCTCGTCAGGCCTCTTAGAGGGCTCTATGACATGCATAGTGTGAAAAACCAATTACTCAATTCCCTACTGCAACAACTGATTAGATTTCTCCTACTTGTTAATTCTTGAATCAAGTTATTTACAATGTTACACAGTAAACATCAAAATAAATCCATTGCAACCTTCACAACATAAAAAATATTGCGGAAACAAGTACTGAGGAAGAAGGAAATAACACACACAATTAGCACTGTTGTTTTTGGATAATGTCCCCGGAAAAACCCAACTTGGGAAAACCGATGCAACAAATGAGGGTTTTAATTATTATGCAATAGTTTCTGAATACAATCTTTGGATGCCTTATTGGCTATCCAATACAGAGAATCTGACTGGCAGAGAATTCGTAAGAAATACCTCACACTATTAGTGGAGATTCAACATTGATCCAGCTACTGAATGGCTAGCCCCAAGCTACCTCTGCGCAGTGATTGTGCTGCTCTGCATTACAACTGATAGGGACTACGTCACTCCCTTTGGCTGATCAATTTGCTGGTTGGATGCTCTATCCTCTAGCCCTTCGGTCTCACGCCCCGGTTCCCGGCACTGGATCTGATATGCTCCTCAGCAAATTCACGAATCTCCTCAAGGGATCTGCGCTGCCTCAACGTGGCTTTACACTGCCCAACGTGGCTCTACGTTGCCCCTTCTGGATCTCTCTGCCTCCTCTGAAATGTATCCCCGGATCAGGAAACTCTCCAATCGGAAAACTATCTCTGCCCCACTGTAAGAAATCTCTTCGATGACTTCTCCTGCGACTGCTGCATTGCTCTCTTGAGAAATCAATCTCCTATCTCATTTAATGTGTGTTCCAAATGCCCATCAAGCCTCTTCTTATAATCTTCTTGTTGATAAATCAACGACCCAGATTAGATTCTAATCAATGGCTCAAATCATCTTGACTTGATCCTCGTCTTTTTCTAGAAGATTCACACACAGTTTAATTAATACACTTTAATTATTTTAATTTCGTAAGTTTAGACTTAGGCATCCATTAAAAATAATTAATAATTTTAATTAAACTTCCTCCGGGTGGAATTTCCCAAAATGATTTCTAGGTATTGTGGAATGCATGTATCCTAGCCTCCTTGCAAAATCTTGAGGCTAGATCACATCCGATGCTACCAGAAATTAACACTCCCTCTTAGCGAGGAATGTGCTCTAGTGTTGCAACCCACTGAAGCATCACTCTGATTCTGCAACACCTCCTGCTGCGCTGCTAATGTCTGGCTCTACTAACCACCAACTACTGTGCAACTCTGATTTGCGCTGCATCCGTGCTGTTGCTGACTTTGCTGAACTGCTATCAACTACTGCATCTGGACTGCAACTCTGTTGCTGCTGCCACTGCAATATCTGCAATGGAAAAACATCCAAAATACTGAACTATTGTGTTTAGTATGATGCATCTGTCATCTGAGTTTTGATTGATGCTAGACTCTGCGCTGTCACTGAAGCTTTTGCTGACTCTGCTCTATGCCAACTGCACTGCTGCCAATACTAGCTCTGCGCTGCTCAGTATCTGACTGCTACTAGCCACTGTATCTGTCACTCTGGCACCTTACTGCACCACCTAACACTGGTCCATCCTGCTATTGGTGACTATTGGCTCCTGTAGCAAGGTCTTGATCCAAGAGGTTGACTCCTCAAGGATCTTGCCCATCCTTTAGCTCTTCGAAGCTACAACTCTAGATCACCCCACCTCACCCTTGGAGGCATCTCAACAATCATGGAAAACTCTTCCTTTAGCTTAGAGGAAAGCCTGTTAATATCAGCGGATGTAGCTTGGTGATCCTGCTTCTCCTCCTTGTCCCTCTTTCTGAGAGGACATTGAGTGCTGTAGTGGCCCATCTCGCCACACCTGAAGCACTTGATCTTCGAAATGTCCTTCCTCCTGCGCTGCTCCTGTTGCCCCTTTGATGCAAGGGCCACTTCCTCCTCTTCCTTCACGGTCTTAGTCCCACTGCTGCTACTACCCCTGATTGTGGCCTTCACGAGGTCACGCCTCATCTCCTCCTGTTGCAGATCAACCCATGCACATTCCCAATTTGGCAGGTGTTCTCTGCCCAGGATGCTCTAGACAAACACTTGCCAATCTTCAAAAACATTATTTAACTCTAATTGAACAAACTTTGTAGGTTGGGGGCCTAACCCTACTGAAACCAATTGATCTTGGACTTCTTGAAACCTCTCAAGGAAGGAGTCTATTCTCAGAAAATTCTCAGAAAAACTGTAACAGGAGTTCTAGATCTTAGTACTAAACGAGAAGATGTATGCAGAGGGTGTGCTCTGGGCAGTATGCCAAAGCAGGGTTTCCAAGAAGTAACAATAGGGCCAAGAGTGTACTAGGATTGATATACTCAGACATCTGCGAACCGATGTCCACAAAGGTTCTTAGTGGGGCCGAATACTTCGTCACCTTCATCGATGACCATTCCAGGAAGACTTAGATCTACTTTTTGAAAACCAAAGATGAGGTTTTCGGTCAATTCAAGGAGTTCAAGGCTCTAGTGGAGAATCTGACATGAAAGAAGATAAAAGTGTTGTGCTTAGACAATGGCAGAGAGTATGTTGACAAGGACTTCACCGATTTTTGTGCTAGGGAGGGCATCAGAAGAGAGTGGACAACTCCCTACAATCCGAAGTAGAATGGAGTAGCAGAAAGGAAGAACAGGACTATTGTGGAAGCAGCTAAGGCAATGTTGTATGATCAGAATATGCCAAAATTCCTATGGGCGGAAGCATGCAACACGACAGTCTATGTCCAGAATAGAAATCCTCATAGGGCATTGGGCAAGATTACTCTAGAGCAGATCTTCACTGGGAATACACCTGAAGTTAGTCATTTCAGGATATTTGGCAGTTCAACACATTGCCATATACCTGAGGAGGAGAGGAAGAAGTTAGATCAAACTACAGAGAAAGGATATCTTGTGGGATATAGCGAGAATGCTAAGGCATATATAGTCTATCTTCCGGGGAGCAGGAAGGTAGTAGTTCGGCGAGATGTAAAGTTCATGGAGGATGGAGCTTTCAGAAAATCTCGAGAAATGCCTTCCGAGGAGCAGTCAAAAGATGAGCCATTGGTCAAACCACTTCAATTAGCAAAAGCTAGTACCGGAAATTCTCCTTCAGAATAGGAGGAATCACAGGTTGAGGAAGAGTTGACAGATGAGACTACTACTAGAGGAAGAACGAGTCGGGAACTCCGACAGATTCTATGGGATGCAGAAGAATTCATTGGTGCACGTAGGAATAGTAAAAGGGAGCGAAAAAAACCAGACAGATACCAAGCCTTAGTAGCTTAGGTTGGGGAACCCTCTAGTGTTCAGGAGGCCATTCAACATCAAGTATGGGTGGATGCAATGGTGGAGGAATATAGGTCTATAATGGTGAATGATGTCTGGGAAGTGGTGCCTAGGCCTGAGGACAGATCAGTGGTAGGTTTGAGATGGATCTGCAAGATCAAATATGCTGCAGCAGACAGTGTGGAGAAATACAAAGCCAGGTTTGTGGCTAAGGGGTATGCGTAGGAGGAAGGAATAGACTACGAAGAGACCTTCGCCCCAGTAGCCAGATATACATCTATTAGAACCGTGATATCTTTTGCAGCATAGATGGGGTGGGAGATTCATCAGATGGATGTCAAGTCGACATTCTTGAATGGGGTAATCGAAGATGAAGTATACATTGAACAACCAGAAGGCTTTGAGACACATGAGAAGAAATCTTATGTATGCAAATTAAAGAAAGCCTTGTGTGAGCTCAAATTGATGGTCGAATTGATGGCTACTTGCAGAAGATGGGGTTTGTCAAGAGTGATGCAGATCCCAATCTCTACTATCTGGTTGTAGAGAACGAGCCTCTAGTCCTAGTATTATATGTGAGTGATCTCTTCCTGATAGGATCATCTAGGCTCATCAAGCACTGCAAGAAGAATCTAGCCACAGAATTCGACATGAAGGATTTGGGACAGATGCACTATTTCTTGGGGTTGGAAGTTTGGTAGCAGAAGGGTGAGATCTTCCTTGCACAAGGGAGATATGCTACAGAAATCCTGAAGAGATTCAGGATGCAGGATTGTAGGCCTATGGCTACTCCAATGATCATCAACTGGAAGAAAATTGATGCATCAGAAGACAAAGATGTTGATCCCACTTTGTACAGGCAGTTCCTAGGATCTCTGATGTATCTGGTCAATACCAGGCCAAACATTTGTTACGCTGTTAACACCCTCAGTTAGTTCATGGTGGAACTTAAGAGGGCGCATTGTGCAGTAGCCAAACTTGTTCTCAGGTATATACAAGGAATAGTTGAGCATGGATTATTGTACACCAGAGGCAATGACATCAGGTTGAGTGGGTTCATTGACGCAGATTGGGCTGGTAGTTCAGTAGATCGGAAAAGTACCACTGGGTACTGTTTCAATATTGGATTAGGGATGATTTCCTGGTGCAGTAGGAAATAGAAATCCGTAGCTCTAAGCTCAATTGAGGCAGAATATATGGCCGCGAGCATAGCTTCGTGCGAAGCCATATGGCTCAGAAAATTGCTTGTGAACCTATTCAATAGAAGGATGGATGCGACCAAGATCATGTGTGATAATCAGAGTTGCATCAAGCTCTTTGAGAATCCAATATTTGATGATTGGTCAATGCACATTGATATCAGGGGTCACTTTTTCAAAGATTGTGTCCAAAGAGGAGTTGTACAGTTGAGCTACAGTCCTACAGGAGAATAGGTGGCGGACATTCTCAGCAAGGCCCTAGGAAGAACAAAGTTTGTTTAGTTCAAGGAGAAGATGGGGATGGTAAAGAATCCATTTCAGTAGCAGAAATGGATAAGAGTCAGGTGTTGCAGCGCAACAGCTAGCAGTGCTATGGGTAGCATGGGAAACATATTGAGAGGGAGCTGTAGTACAACTGTAGCAGTGGCAGTGGCAGTGTCATGGGTAGCAGTATGGGAAGCAACAGTGCAGATGGTGTGAGGCATCAGGTCAAGCATCAACACAGGTACCGGTGTGGAAGGATCAATGTGATGTTTCAGTAATGGAGCATTACTAGAACACATTCCTTGCTAAGAGGGGTGTTGATTTGTGGTAGCATCAGATGTGCTCTAGCCATGAAAATCGGTGGAGAGGTTAAGGCACATAAGAATTCCAAAACCCAGAAATCGTTTTGGGAAATTCCATCTGGTTGGAGAGTTATAAAAATATTTAATATTTTTAATGGAGTTCCTAAGTCTAAACTTAGGAAAATTAAAATATTAATGGGTATTAATATAAAACTGGGTGAGAAGGTTCTAAATGATGAGGATCAAGCCAAATCTAATGTTAGCCGTTGATTAGGGACTTAATCTCAGCTGTTGAAGATTCAATAGGAAAAGTATAAGAGGAGGCTTGAGGGTTAGTTGGAGACACAATAGCAGATACTTCGTATCTCAAGGAAAATTGATTCTCAAAGAGAAGGAGATCGATTTCAGAGGGAGAGTTGCAGGGTGGAGGAAGAGGGGGGATTAGTAGTAGTCAGGGGAGCTCAGAAGAAGTGACACAGGGACTCTGAGAGACAGCGCAGAGGGAGATGCAGATTAGTGAGACGCAAGGATGACGCAGAGAGGGACCAGAGCTGCGCAGAGCCACGCAAAATGACATAGGGTGACATAGTAGAGAAAGGAAGCTCTCCAGGGTGTCAAATAGTCTCGGAGAAAAGTCTCAAGTGTTTTCTCCTAGTGTCTATGTAAATTTTTCTGTAAAAGTGATTGCTGTTGAAAATTAATAAAAACCCTCCTCTACTGCAACGGTTTTCCCGCATTGGGTTTTTTCGGGGACAATTGTCCAAAAATAACTGTGTCGATGTGATTGATTCTTGTGCATATATTTATTTCTGTATAATGGTGTGATATCTGCAGTAGAATTTATTTTAATATTTACTGAAGGGATTTCATAAATAACTTACTGTGAATACTAAGTAGGTGAAATAAATCAGTTGCTGCAGTAATAGAATTTGTGTTTAGAAATTTTCACAGAGTATTATTTATGATGACATATCCATTGATGCCCTTGGGAGGGAGAAATTTTATTTTCCCTTGCATAAAGAGGGGTAGTTAGAACTGATCAGTTTTCCTGTTAGGAGAGGCCCAATCTATGATACTAAGGAAATCGATAAGGCTGTTCCTTATGATTCTATATTCAAATCACCTGAGCCTTTAGATTATGATTTTGGGGAAGAGAAACCTATCGGATATAACACTCCACTCTCCCCTTTTCCTTCTTCTCTTGTTCATCATTTTGAGAATGATTCTCGCGGTTGTTCTCATATGATCTCAAGTGACCTTGATCTCTTTCCCCTTTCTGAGTATAGTGTCAAGGAAGAACACCTCATTGAATATTCTTTATTTCCTTGGACGCCCCCTCAGGATAATGATCAATCTATAACCTCCCCTTTCCTGTGTGATCATCATGGGCAACCTACTTGTGTTTCTCCATCTCATCAGTCTTCCGTTCCTACTAATCATAACTCTGTAGAGGCCATACAATATGACATAAATAATAAGGACCATCTTGTGCTCGAGGTTGCCATCCATCAAAAGTTTATGGGCCTAATCATTGACATCTCTATATTTTGGTTAGAAGAGAGGATCTCATGGACTAGATTACCTCCTTTTCTCACCTCTTCTCACATGATCATCCATGTGCAGGAATTCTATTTTCCTACCTCCCATCGGCCTTATCATCCATGTGATTCTGTCCACATTCGCTTTGGCATTTGCTGCATGAGTAATCATATAGGCTGGCATATTTATATTGATTTGATATATGTTGGTTGCATTGGCTCTACGATTACACTTAGTATTAGTTTTGTACCATATGCATGCTACGGTAGGATGCATTGCACACTGATTTTCACATTAAAACTAATGTCATATGATATTTTTCATGATATATTAGCTGCATTTAGATTTAAAACTCCATTTGAAAGTTTATTTTTATGAGTCGATTTTATGGGTCTAATTCAAACATGTGCGATCATGAGATGCCACGAAAGCATGCTGCGCCGTGTTTTTCATCTATGTGCAGGTAACAGGTCTACGGTGTACCAAGAGATTGCTGGTGTTCTCGTGACCTCCCGTTCATGTAGCTTCGCCCATTGTTCAATAGATCATGTCCCAGTTGGAGCCAGATGCTACCCACCATTTTGTGAGTGATATCCCTAGTTTTTTTTTCTAGAAGATGGTCCTCAGTCGGCAACCAACAACCCCTTGTAGCCACCAACTAGCTTGTTGTGCTACTTCTTTGCCACCTGAGCTAGCCATGTGGTCTCTCACCCATCTGTCATGATTGTATATTTGAAGGTGGGCCTCTCAAACCTAAAGGTATGCCTTGTCATTTGGTAATTGAGTATTGTAGTTTACTTATCATGGAAACTTTTGGGCATGGATTGATGGGGGGATTCGACAGAAAGAGTGGGCTAGGTTTGTGCTCTTGTTCCCTAGACCTCTTTTGGATGTTAACCTTGGACCCTAATCCCGTGGGATCTCTTTTACTGGCCTTTGGGCTTTAGGGATGGTACTTCATGGGAAACCTTGAATATGGTTGCATGGTCCCGCTCTCTCATCCACATATATCACTCCCCTTTTGCTCATTATAACCCCATTCATCATTCCTCTCACTTGGGTCCACATTCCTTCACTGGGTCCACATAGGGTTATCCTTCCCCTTCCACTTTTCCACACCTTGGGTCGGGCTTGGAATGATGACCTAGAGGTTGATGCCATTGAAAAGAAAAGTAAAAGCATAATTGGCCACATTCAACAAGAAAATGTACCACAAAATGCAAAAGATGGTCGGGACAAATACATTTAGCACGTGGGCAAAAGCCAATGCATGAGCTCTAAGCCATTCTCATGGTCATCACCCTGGTTCCTATAGGCCCTAGATGAGCCTCTTTTTCATTTAGGAACCCATGATTGTCCCAACCCCTTGTGGGCAGTGAACCGCCCCACCTCAAAGGGAGTATCCACCGCTATATCTTACATATCATGCTCCTACTCCTTGAAGCTCCGAGCAGTTAACCAAAGAAAAATCATAAAAGACAAAAGGCAAATGAAGAAGGGTGGAAAAATCAAAGCCGGGGTGACTCATGTGCCATGATTGTTCCCTCCTATACATTATATACCCAAGTGTGGGCTTCCCTTTTATTAGCAACCCTTGTACCTTAGCATGTGACCTAGGATTGCCCCCTCCATCCCCTACTCTGTACCATCACTTTATCACATGCCACCACTATTTGAAGGATGTACCTTGGACATATGATCCCTTTTAAAAGTAGAAACCATCTAATAGGGCACTTGGTTACCCCCCCTTTGGAGCTTGGAGACATTAGCACATGCCAAAGCCCACTATGGAAGTTCATTCCATTATGAAGTGCCCACTTCTTATCCATGGCTTGCAAGCTCTTTAACTCGTTTTCTCTAAATGACTTGTTGTACTAGAAGGCAAGGGGACACATTGGTTCTTATGTACAGATGGTCTCCATCTTGGGTTTGGTCTCCCTATACGGGGTCCTAACCCTTCAAAGGGATACATTGGCACATGTAGGGTGTGTGTAGAGAGCCATGGGCTTTCACAACAATAGAAAACATTCCATGGACCCCTAGAGATGTTCAGAGATTGATCGAGTTTCATCTATTGGACAAGGAAGATGCGCTTGGTTCACCATGCCCAACCGACCCCACAATTGTATCATGCACTTGGCATATGACCTAGGACTTGTATGTTGATGTGGCATCACTTACATTATCATCTGAGCCCTTACAAATGGTTTACATGCATCTTCGATCTACTTGGAGACCCATGAGGTTACTTGTGTACCCCCACACCCATTGGGAGCACCACAGGTTTATTATTTGCAGGACAAGGGGCCAACCCCTTGTCCACTACTTTTTGGAGTCCTATTTGTCATTATGGCACCTATGGACTTCATCAGGTCTCTTAGAAGGCCCAACGACATGTATTATTCATCATTTGACCTCTTGAGAGACTTATTCTTTTGTTCGTGAACTCGTTTAGTGGACTTGTCACCAAAAGTTAGTTATTTTGCACATTATTTTATTTTAGGGGCTAATGTAGGCCTAATTAGCTAAATCAAACTCATTAGAAGTGTATAAATACGAGTGATGTGAATTCATTTTAGCATCATTTGTTGGTTTGGACTTGTATGTCTCTTGAGATTTTCGCTATTCCTTCTTGGTGGACAAAATTTTGGAGCATGGATGAATTTTGATGTATGGATTGTCTTTTCTTATCTCGGAGCTTCATGATTAGCAAGTCTATTGGTGGTTGGATATATTCTCTTACATGTAAGTGCAAATTTAATGTTATTATTCTTTTACTTTGTCACATGCATTGATAATGAGAGTTTCCCTATACAAGGGCTAGTGTTTGCATGCATTTACTGCGAAATTGTGGAATTATGTTTCTATATAGCATATCTCTATGTATGGGATTTGTATGTTGAGAAAATTTTCCTAGGGATAATTCTAAGGTTGAATTTATCATGATAAGCCACTTCACCTTGCAAAATGAAGTATAAGTCACTCTCTTTTGCCCTAGTGACGAGCAAGTTGATCTTGAGGCCTCCTTGACCTAGAAACGATGTCTATTTTCATATTCCTCTTGACCAATCTCCCCAAAGGATTAGGCACTGGTCTACCATAAGGTGATCACTGAAAGAAATATTTTTCTTCACCTCTCCTTTATTCTAGGTCTAGCCCAGTGTTGCGGGGGAGCACCCCCCCCCCCCCCCCCCCCCTCGATCCCGCTCCCAATCCGCGCTCCGGGGGGGAGCGACTCAGGAGCGGGTCGGGAACGCGCTTCCTAAAAACAAAATGCTCCCTGCCTTTTCAGGAGTGTTTAGCCTTTTTTGCAAATTGTTTTTTGTGGTAATGTTCCAAATGCATTTTTTTTTCAAAGAAACAAATAAGTTTTGAGTGGGGAAACTTAATGATCAAGCCTATGGCCCTAGTATTGATATGCGATTCATAGTAATGTTAAATTCTTAAAGTAAAAGTGACATTCTCCTTAATCTTCATTTTCATCCTTTTACCTAAATTTTTAACATTACCATGAAATGACGCAGGATGTTTGAGAGTGGTTCCGACCTCATTGGATTTCATATGGAGAAAGTAGAATTTTAGAGTTAATTCAAAATCCAGCAGACTTATCAGTTTTTCAGGATTTCAGGATTGCAATGTTTCCATTGAATTTTGTCATGTACTAGGGTATGGAACTTGTATTTAATCAAGAGCACCAATCCCTCTATGTACCTTGATGTTAGTGACATTGGTTGTCGAACTCCTCTATCATGACCCTCCTAAAAATGTACGCATCACACAAACAAAATCTTGACTTGACATGCTATGCTTTTTCTATCTTATGTTAATGCTTAGAGGGTGATATTAATGACAAAGATCCCTATACAGATACAGAGGTAATGACAAAGATACCTCTGGATATTAATGCTTAGAGGGTTATATTAATGACAAAGACCATGATTTTCCAACAAGACTAAAACACTAGACATTTCTCGTGGTGGCAAGAGGCCCAAGCATAAGCAATAGATAATAGATTTACTTGTCTTTTCTAGTTTCTAGTAATTTTTATAACTATTGACTCTTTCATATTTATTATGATATTTTTTTAAACAATATATGACAATTTAAGTTTGAAGTTGGCAATTATAACTCATTAGTAATGAATTATGAATATGATGCTTCATGAAAATTGAAAGTTGTTTCATTTCAATCTATAACATTTCATTTCATGTTAGATATTATTTGCTGTAATGGTTACACTTAGCTTACAAGTACAACTTTGGTGATCAATGATGACAAATGTTATATATTGAATTTTAAAAGCTTGAAACTTTAAGATTGATGAATCATGAGCCTCAATATGTTGTATGTTACTATGTGACTAACTTGTGGACGTGGTTGATGAAGATTATAACTTCTAGATGATTTTTGTTATATGGTTCAATCTATGTTTTTTTATGTTTTTTATATCCAATTCATCATTCTACATGTTTTTGTTGACATATATGTATCAAAATATAAAAATATACATATTATATAAAAAAAGCTCTGGGATTCGCTCCTAAACCGGGAGCTTCTGAAAATGTCGCTCCCGCACCCGTTTTAGCTCCCACTCCCCGCTTTTGCTCCCGCTTCCAAGTAACACTAGTTGGGCTGGATGAGCCCTAATGGAGTTATCCTATGATGCATGAGCAAGGACAAATCTAAAAATCTTATTAAAGAGTATCACACAAGATTTTGTAGCGGGCATTATGTGTTTATAACTACTGCACACAAAATACTTAGGGCGGGATATTACTGGCCTACTACCTTTGTTGATACCTTGAAGTTTGTTAGGACTTGTCAACCATGCCATTTGTTCACAGGTAAACAACAACTGCTTGCCCTCCCATTAAAAAGTGTTGTCATTGAGTCTCCTTTCCAATCATGGGGCCTTGATTTTATCAAAGAATTCAAAGACAACTCCAGTAATGGTTAGAAATGGATCCTCATTGCCACTGATCATTTCCCAAATGGGTTGGGGCCATTCCCACTTAGAAGGCAAATGACTAAGTAGTGATTGACTTCCTTGAAGATCATATTATCACAAAATTCAGCGTTCCTACTAAAATTGTGACTGATGATGCCAAGGCATTCAACTCCATGGCTCTTGCATCCACGTGTTGTAAAGTATTGCATCATGTCAACGCATTCTTCCAATTACTATCCTAAAGGAAATGGCCAAGCCAAGTCAACTAAAAAGAACCTTATGACGATTATTAAGAAGATAGTTGGCGAAAATAAGAATAGTTGGGATAGCAAGATTAAATACGCTTTATGGCTTGACCGCACAATTGTGAAAGCCTCCACAACTTATAATCCTTTCCAACTTGTGTATGGGGCCGAAGCAAAATTGCCTATCATATTGAAGCTATAAATACTAGAGTACCTCAAAGCACTCCCTGACCAGCAAAATGCTATACAATCTAGGATCAACCAAATCATTAAGATGAATGAGTCCCGATGTGAGGCCCTCAACCAAGTTGGTAAGAACCAAGAAAAGGTTAAGAACTCCTTCGATAGATGGGCCAAACCTTGAGCTTTTGAACCATGAATCATGGTCCTTTTATGGGATAAGAGCAAAGAGAAGCTCAGCATGCATAAGAAGCTCCATAATCTATGGATTGGGAAATACAAACATGTTGACATTGCTGGCATCAAAGCATATCATCTAGAAACATACCTCTTCACATGCCCTTCAAAATGTCTCTTACAATCAATATGTCTTGCGCTTTCTAGAGCATCTAATGCTTCTTGCCAAACAAAATCTCCATCATTCCATTGATCTTGCAATTGTGTTAAATCAAAGTTCAAGGTGCCAAATTCTTTCTTAATGTTCTGCAATTCCTTTCTGCTTGAAAGATAGGACTTTTTAGGGAACCCAACCCTTGATCCAAAGATTTACTACGTTCTTGAATTTTATCAATGTGAACAAATGTCTCTTTCATATCAAGCAACAATTGTTTTTCTTTCTGTAAGAGCATACTCTCGTGCTCAATTATATTTTGCATCTAGTATATCTTCTCATCAATTTCTTTTAACCTTCATCTCTATCCAACATTATTCACAAGATAGACAAGTAAATTCTCCCTCTTTGTCGTAATATCCAAATTAATGAGACCTTGCCTGAGAGATGGGTTGGGCTTCCATTTGACAGCATACTTCAATATATTAAAAGCTAGATTGGTTTGGCCCGATAATCTCTCTAACATATACTTGAACACACCATATGTAGACTTCCCTTTATCCAACCATGAATCTTCATCCTTGTAGAGAACATCATATACATAAATATTTCCAGAAAGACTAGCAATGTCCTTGATACCTCGAATAACTCTGATATCAATTCCATTATGCTCGCTTTGCTCAAGGGCAAGATTCCCCCTTTCTAGTTTTTGATCATTATTTTGTTTCTTATCCAACTTGTAGTTATTTCCCCCCTGCCCGGTGTAAACCATAGTTTCTCCACCATCATCCTTATCAACTTCATAGCCACAAGATACAATAATACTAACAGCAATTGGATCATTCCACTCACTGTTGTTTACACCATTGTAATCTATTACAGCCTACACCTGGCCATGCAAGCCAAGTATACAGATCTTCAGACTAAAGAAAAATTGATCACCAAATTGGACTCCAAGAATAGATCCTACTATCCTTTTGTCTCGATTAAGCCAGAACCCTTTATCTAACATCAGTGTCACTAACTTTAAAGCAGGTTGTTTCACACCACCACCACTACCTGCACCTGCCTTGCTAGCTTCATCCTCTACCATGAAGTTTAGAGCATCATAAGTACATCCTTTACTATCTTCCTTTTGAAGTCTACTAAGACATCATTATCTCCAACATTGGAACAAAATACCATAGTTTTCATGCCACTATGTTTATTCTTGTTGGGAGGAGCTTTCTCCTGCTTCTTGCTGCCCAGTTCAATGACAGCCCCTGGTGTCAAATTTGTTTATGGCTCATCTTGATCCTCTAGATAATTCTCCATCCTAACTGGAATTTTCTATGAGTCCATTGGAACTCGCTCCTCACAGTCCAAGGTTAGCAACTTTGTTGTAGTGTCTTGGTTAGAGCTCTCTACATTGGGTGCAACTTTTTTGTATTTAGTCGTAGAGGGTGTAACACACTTCTCTATATCATTCTTCTTCAATTTTTTTCTTCACGTGTTTACTTTCTGAAGGTCGTGAAACACCCTCACCTTCTCCTTCTTTGACATTATTTTTCTTTTGTACAACTTTCTTAGTTACCCGATTTGAAGGAGTAACACTTTCATCCCCTTTACCTTCACCTTTCTTGTCAATTTTTATCTTAGATGCAATTTGTTTAGCTTTAAACTTTGCTAGTATACCATGCTCTTCACCATTTCTTTTGTCGGAACCCATCTTCTTGGGTGCAGTTTGTTTCGCTTTAGACTTAGAGGCTATAACACCCTTTTCACTATCTCCTTTCCTATCAATTTTTGCCTTCGTTGCCGAGTGTTTGGCTTCAGGCTTTGATGACTTACCACCTACTCTTTTGTCAATTTTCACTATGGGTGCAGATTACTTCGCTTCAACCTTTGAGGGCACAACACCCTCTTCATCGTTTACCTTTTTTGTCACTTCTCTCCTTCGATGTCAATTACCTAGCTTCAAGATTTGTTGGCTCAACATCCTCTGACTTGTCCAACTTTTCACCATTTCTAGCATGGTAAAAACTTGTTTTCCTTCCAATTTTCCTGCTTTCATATCCTCGCCATCCTCATATATAGAGTCTAAACCTGAACCAACAAAGCCATGGCCACAATGGAGAACCTTTGAAATTTGAATGCTTCCATTGTCATTGTTGTTTTTCCTCTTTCCCATCAATTCAGGAATCTCTTTGGCATCTGAGACCCCTTTATCGTCATTTTTTGTTCTCAAGGTATGATCTTGTCATCTTGAATTTCACAAAGAAAAGTTAGATGAATGTCCCTTGTAATAAAATTCACCATCTGAAGAGATTTAGTGTTCACTAGCATCAGAAGATTGATGTCTTTTATTCCTTACCTCTTCCTTTTTTAATGCATGTGTTTTAGCTACATCTAATCCAAGTTGCTTTCCTTCCAAAGAATTTTGGAGCTCCCTAATTTCCAGCATTATATTCTCTTTATAAGGGATTTCAGGAGTTGTAACCCTTAAAACTCCGTTCGGAAAACATGTAACGGCAAGCCTTACCTATCCATCTTTGTTCTTCAACAGCCTGTATTCACCCAAGTTAGTCACTATTGGGACCATGGTTGCTAGAGTGAACAGGGAAAGTGGCCATAAACTAAATATAAGAAGCCTTAGGAAAGTGTTCCAAAACAGTTGAGAGAAAGAGACGATATATCGGCTAGGGTGGGATCATAACCATCGACACCATTCAAGAGAAAAAGGTGTTGAATTTTTGTAGCTATGGTCGGCCTTCATAATTTATATTTTAGCCCTTGTAATGATTAAAGAACTTGTAAGACATGTTCTTCATGTCATTTTGATCATTTAAGCACCTGAAAAAATTATTATAAACGTTCTTCATGTCGGATTTAAAAGAGAATTTCTAAATTTGAATTTTGAATTTTTGGCTCCAAAATAGTCAAGTCGACCCTCCCTCAAGTCAAGTCAGCTCGGTGAAGAGACACCCATTTTAGACAGGCACATCACTATATAATGGCATTTGACCTCCCCCACAAAGGCACCATTTGACTTCACACAAGTAAGATAGTTTTTGGGCGTCCAAGCAAAGGACAAGAAGGAAGAAAAGGACAAAGATCATCTTTCTCTCTCTCTAACTCGCATCTCTCTCTCCTAGCTCACACGTGTGTTTCTGGGCAACATATTCTAGACAGGCCAAAATTTTGGGCGGGCTGAAATTCTGGGAAGGCCAAGTTTCTGGGCATATTCTAGAGGTCAAAATTCGGCCTAGGGCAAATCAAATCAGAGCGAGTTATTAGGCATATTTTGGTTTGTTTGACCTCATAGTTGACTAGTTGCATTAGACGTATCTCTTGTTGAACAAAAGAAATTCTCTAAGAAAACAATTGTTGGATTTTTCCCCCAAGTGGGTTTTCCCAGGGTAAATCTTGTGTACTTTTTGTGCATTGTGACCTCTATTATCCTTGTGGTTTTATGGTTGAATTTCTCAAGTGTAATTGCTTAATGATAAACTGGAATTGTTAAAAGATCTATATCATTTGAAATAATTATCAGTGTTTCAAAAATTAGTGTGTCTTTATTGCACTTGAAAACTCAAAAAAAGGATCTTAAAACCCTCAAAGCCTCAGCTCACAAATCAGAAATATCCATCCACAATGATGAGAAAATGATTTCTACTCTCTTATTTATAGATTCATTTTGGGGGCTCTTCTCCTTATTTTAATGTGAGGGGGTTACAATTTTCGCTCCAGTTAGCCCCAATTCTAACTTCCTTCACAAGTTTTGCGCCAATTACCCCAATTTACCTAATGTTGCCCCAAAAGCATTAGATAATGGGTTCATCCTTTATCATTGACTATAGCATACGGTGTTGGATAGGCTACTTCGTCCTCCCATGGGCAATTAATTAGAAGGGAACATTTCACTGCCAGCCATAATTAAACGTTGATATGCCATGTGCCTCCACCATTTGCATTAGCCATGTGCCTCTCACCATCTGACATTGACACTTAGAGGAAGGTGAAATGCTATTCTGTTGAAATTTGGTACCGAAGGACAAGTGGTTCCTTAAGGCTTTGATCTTTGGCCTAAAGAAAAGTGTCCAAAAGAATTTAATTTTTCTCCTAAAGTAACTTTATAATCTTTATAAAGTTACTAATTTAAAAGTGACTTTAAGTGATAAAGTTACTAAAGTCTAATTTTAAAGTGACTTTAATAAAGTTAATGTAAAATTAGAAAGGGAAAAGTGACTTTGGAAATAAATGACTAAGTGGGTCTTTATTAAAGTGGGGTGAGTTAAAAAATAAAAAGTGAGATTTAAATGAGCATTTAATCTCAGCTCTAGATCTCAATCTATTTCAGCCATTGGATTTAGAGGTTACTCAAAAGTCACTTAGGATTAGATTAAAGGAGGAAAAGGAGGCAAGAGGTCATTCATTCTTTCATGAGCAGATTGAGAGAAGGAGAGCAAGAGAGCAAGGGAGATTTATGGACAAGGAGGAGAAGGAGACCGCAGCGTGGCACACATTCCAAGGCAGCAGTTGAGCAGATTTGTACAGCTGATTCAACACATAGTGAAACGCTGATTTTGGCACGATTTTCTAGAAATCCGTACAGTTGGTTTGCACAGAAATTGAGGAGCAATTTGCTGTTTTTTTGCACGCAAATCGAGGTCTGTATAGCACATTTAATGCAGGTTGTACAGCAGCATTTAAGGCTGAAAGTGGGCACGAAAATTGAGAAGGCCGTACAGCATTTATTGCTGTCTTGTTTGCTGTAATTTCCAGTTTGTTGTGAGGCACGAGAAAAGAGATAAGTTGTAAATTTGCTTGCTGATTTTTTGCTGAATATTTCTCACAGTAAAAAAGGCATTTTCAGAAATAAAGAAGAGCTCTCGAACTGTTTTTCCCCAAGAGTTGTAGGGGGTTTTTCCAGGGTCACATTGACCAAAAATCACTGTGTTCAAATGTGTTAAATGACTGTTTGTACTTGCAAAAATTTATTTTTCCAGTTGTTGAATGTATGGATATGGGAAAGGGCATTTAACTATATGGGAGAAATAAGGTGAAACTGAAAACCGAGGTGGGAAATGAGAAATTTCTAGATGGTATCAGAGCTTGAGTGCTAAAGTGCAGTTTGGGACAACAAGGAGGAAAATTACAGCCTGCTGATTTTTCACAAACAACAGTTTTATCTTTACCACAGCAGTGCTATTTTTCAGTTTTAGGACAGCAGGATGTCATTGGGATTGAGGGTGGAGGATAGGCTGGATGGGCATACAAATTACAGCGTTTGGAAGGAGAGAATGCAGAGTATCTTTGAGGAGGCAAAAGTCTGGGATATCATGGTGCATACCACACAGAACCTTGTTGTTGTGCCTACTGATGCTACTCAGTTGGCTGAGTATAATAAAAAGAACAACAAGGGTAAGAGGTTGATTCTAGACGGAGTCAAAAACCATTGCATTCCTCATGTGACAAGAAAGAGCAATGCCCATGAGATGTGGATAGCATTGTCCAATCTCTACCAGAGTACCAATGAAAACCGGAAAATGGTCCTGAAGGAGAAGCTGAAGAACATTAAGATGGGTAATGATAGTGCAGTTGGATATCTCACAAAGATTACTAATGTGAAAGATGGGTTGGCAGCAATTGGAGAGGCCATTCCAACCCACTGACTTGGTGCGGATTGCAGTGAATGGCCTCCCCCGTTGATGGATGAACTTTGCTGATGGGGTTTGTGCACGTGAGACCCTTCCCACATGGGAGAGGTTTTGGGATGATTGCATTCAGACAGAGATCAGGAAAGGTCAGCTTGGGGCAGCCAAGCCAGTTGAGCAGGATGAGGATGTAGCACTGGTGACAGGAGGCAAGAAAGACAAAAGGAAGAAGCAGGCTTCCACAAGCAGTGGTGGGGGCAAAGGCAAAGGTAAAGGTAAACAGGTAAACACACAGAAGGACTATTCCAAGGTGAAGTGTTGGAATTGTCAAAAGATGGGAC
>APFE030448796.1:57584-81912 GCA_000404065.3 Pinus taeda | reverse complement strand
GTAGGGGGTTTTTCCAGGGTCACATTGACCAAAAATCACTATGTTCAAATGTGTTAAATGACTGTTTGTACCTGCTGATTTTTTTATTTCTGCATTTAACTATATGGGAGAAATAAGGTGAAACTGAAAACCGGGGTGGGAAATGAAAAATTTCTACATATTCAAAAGGTACTTTGATCATTTTGCAATCAAATGCTTGCACTTGTTTGTTTTGGGCATTCAGTATGGATTGTCGGGTGATCTAGAAAATTGACAAACCTTGACCGTATTTTTGTTGTCTCACCTTTCCAAGGGGGCTAATATTTGAACCTAGTCCACTAGGACCTCCCTTAAGGCCCTTTAAGTTATAGGAGGGGCACTACTTGAAATGATTGGGTTAGCATGTTCTATTTTCCCTATGCCATACTTAGCACCTTCCATCCCAAATTACAAGCCTCCATTATTTGAGTATAACATGTCATTGGTTCTTAGGGATTTGGCAGTCATATGTTGACATACCTTGAGTAGGGACCAGAAACTTGGCCCTATATCATGACTTCAGAGGATTAGGTCTCCTAATTTTAGCCTACAAGACTTCTTATGTCTTAGTAATCTTATCCTAGCAACACCCACCCCGTAACAATGAACACCCAATCTGAAGTGAGGAGGGTTTCTGTGGTGACATTGGCATCCCTCTTGAGTTACCCTTGGCTTGTATTTTCTCTTTGGACAGTCAACTATAAGTGCAAGATTAATTGGTAATAGACCCCACTTGGGACTCTATTAGGGGACAAGGATTCTATTACTTTGATGACATTTGCTTATAAAATCACGGCCAAGGCATTGGTTTTGAAAATCCATTCAATTATCCAATCTATGGGGTATCACAAGTAGACCAGTTTTGTTCATGAGAATTTTATCCTTGACACAATGGTTTTTGCATGGGAGCGTATGGAGTGAACCTAGGAGACTGGCCAACAATCCCTTGTCCTTCTAAATATCTTTAACAAAGCTTATGATCAAGTGAAGTAATTGTTAATTCCAAAGATGTTGACTTGGCTTGCTTTTGGCCTATGTTGTGTGGCTATGGTTAGTATCCTCTTCACCAATGCCCCCCGTCTTTGTCACAAGCAATAATGTTTCTACCCCGCAATTTTTGTTGCATCAATCCATTCACTAGGGATGCCCCCTTGATGCTTATCTATATGCATTAATCACTGATGTTCTAGATGACATGTTGGAATCTGCTCCTATTGCAAGGTATCCCTTTTCGGGTTGCTTTGTGGCTAATAGCTATGTGGGATTGGTGTCTTTAACACATTAGAGCAAGTTGCAAGTCCAGCATCATAAGGACCTTCCCTTTGCTAGGAAGTCCCATGTTGTTGGAGGCATTCTTTAGGCTCCCCATGCCTATTATGCTTATTTTTGGTTTCCGTTACCCACCAAAAGTGGGCAACCCATAGAAGATAATTTTTGTCCCCTTTGGTCAGCTAGCCAACCAACAACCCTATGATGATACATAAATAGCTTTACTTCAGGGCTCTCCACCTATGCTCCAGTCAGTGCTCTCTCCCATCTAGCATGCTTCTTGAAGGAAGGTGGGCCATCCATCAAAAGGTATTTTAAATTTTTGAAGCCAACAAACTGCCACTTAATTCCTAGCAAATTTATCACAGATATACTGAATAAAAGCACAACTAGGTTCTTAACAAAATATTCAACAAAAAAAAAAATATTAACCAATCCCAATCATATATTTGACACAAATATTGCCCAATCAACAACTCCTCATTAAATCTTAATCAAAACCTACTTGGGCTCCCATCCTAGGATAATGGCCCAATTGAGGAAAATACATATAAAACATATCGTGAAAGCATCCAGTTGATCAAGCCCTAAATTTTGTCTTGATCTTCTTGGATGATCAGGATCTCCTATGTTGCACCCCTGCACCCTCCTCGGACCCAGCACACTCAAGTATCTCATTCCTCATGATAAAATCTCTTTCTCAATGTCTTGTGTCGTTGTATAGTGTGCCTTTCTCCTCTTCTTAGCCTTGCTTTTATAATTTCTCTCATTGAGCTAAATCACTAACACTAATCTCTGAAATGATGGATGGCCAAGATTAAATCTCACCTCCCTTGCAATCAACGGTTGAGACTAAAACATAATCACTTAAGTAAATATTTTACTTTTTCTAATTTTCTTTAGCTCGGTAGCCAACATAATTAATTATGTGTCTTTCCTAAGCTAGACTCAGGCTAAATTACAAAAGCAACTTACTCAATACTTGAGCAAGTATCCTAAAGAGATTTTAGACAACTTTTGCATGCCTAGACACTTAAGCCTGTGCAAAAGTACATGCTCCAGCAACAATCATCAACATGGTACACTAACCATTTATGTAATCATGTGTTTTCATTTAATGTTAAGCGCATTCTAATATGAATCATATGCTAAATTGGAAGATTAACCACTCACAATTGTACCCTTATTCCCACACTTCACTTGGAAGGTTATCCTTTGACCCTAGTCCAGTGTTACCTCCCTTGAGGCCTTTTCTTTCCCTTGTTCAGGAGAGGCATGACTAGGAGGCACTATTTGATACATAGTGCCCAAAGTAATCCATACTTGGTCATTTTCCATCTATCCCTGATATTCATTTCCATTCTTTGGGTTGACTGTCACTTGTCGCTAGTACTGGAAACCTTTATCTACATATCTAAGTGAGGGCCTTGAAACTTTTCCGTGACTCAAGAAATTTATATTCTGGTTTTGGAGATCTTATCCACACTCTTCTCAAGAACTGGTGCGCTTCACTTAGAATGTTATATTTTGCATGGTAGCTGAACTATTATCCTCTGATGGAGCCAAACTTATTAGGAAGGGACCAGGGTTCTAGTTCCATGCATGGATAATAGTGCAGACAACGGTGTTCCACTGGGGTTTATTCTTGATTTCTCTCTCATTCTTTTCTTGAAAACTCTCCATGTCCACCATCATTCTCATCTATAAAAGAGGTGGAGAGGCAAAAGATGACACATTGACGGTTATTTTGCTTGATTCTTCTTACTCTTCCATTATTTTTTCCAGTTAGAGAACGAGACTGCATCTTTGGTGAGAGATTTGAGGCCGCTTCTGTGGAGAAGCCTCGAGTGTATTGTGGTTCTATACAGAGGTAAAGCAATTGGGAAGGATCTAATCCCCTCAATTGCTCTATGAGTATAGCTTGAATTTTTGAAAATTGTATTTGCAACTCTGTTATAAAGGTAATACTTTTGGTAGCCAATTTATTATTCTGGATGTGTTTTGTTTACTATTTCTAGTCTCTTCCAAATCATACAACTTAGATTCAGCATCTACTTGTGCAATTTTCTTCTTTCCTAACTCCATAACCTAGTCCATATTAAAGACAAAAATCATTTATTTTATGTTTTACAGCAGTAATACTTGCAGATCTGTGGGTTATTCTTGCAGATCTAAAGGTACAAATCATGGATTTGTATAGCAAACGAGGTTTAAGAGTCATTTTATGTGTAAACATGCACTCTTTAGCTAAGCTGTTTACTTAATTAACAAGCAAAAATATAATTTCCAGCAAACTGGTTTTCAATCTTAGAGCCCTCATGTGGCTAGCACACACTATCCCGAATCATAGAGGAACCAGATTGTGGTTACAGTAAATCTGATTCCCAGTTACCAGATCATTTCAAGTGCTACTTTGTCTAGTAGAATATGCTTCCAAAAACAATTCAAGAGAAAAATCTTGCAGCTGAAATTCAGAAAACTTGGTTTTTTGGCATCATTCCCAACAGCCAGAGCATAGCTCTAGTTCGGTGGAATTTTTGCATGTTTTGACAAGGCTATCATATTTATTTTCCATACATTTTGAATGAATCAAAATGCTGGTGTTCGACACTTATGTTAATCAGAAAAAGGTGTTACACAAAACTTCGTGTTTTGGCACCATTCCCAACAGCCACAGCATAGTTCTAGTTTGGTGGAACTTTTGAATGTTTTGAGAAGGCTATCACATTTCTTTTCCAGACATTTTGAATGAATCAAAATGCCAGTACTTGACACTTACCATTAACCAGAAAAAGGTGTTTCACAAAAACTTGGTTGTGTGGCACCATTCCGAATGGCCAGGGCATAGCTCTAGTTCGGTGGAACTTTTGCATGTTTTGAGAAGGCTATCGTATTTCTTTTCCAGACATCTTGGATGAATCAAAATGGTAGTAGTCGACACTTACTATTAGCCAGAAAAAGGTGTTTCCCATGAGTCCTGAGTTCAAAGTGTAAACAAAGGCAATATAACACAAAACGTGGTTTTTAGCATTTACCTCTGAAAGTCGACTGCAAATGCTAATAAGCAAGAATAGAACAAGAGAAATTAGAAATCAGCTACTGTAATAAATCTTCAGACCACAAAAGGAAAATGCTCTTTTACATGTGAAAGAACAAATTCCTGATCTAAGGAAATCAACCACAATAGATAATCTAGTTCAAGGTACAAATCTAGAAATAAACAAGCTCGAACAAACACATGTCAAATGTTAATGGGAATGAAAAGGCACAAACTGAGGTATATTGGGGTTTTGGAACAAAATATATTCCAATATACTACAAGCGCCGCTTAAACATTAGAATATTTTCAGTCACTTTTCATGATAGATGATAGCACAATAAATAAAGCAAACGTGACAAAGTACAGATGTGATTACCTCCAACAGATATACTAATAGGGTCATCATGCCCCCCTCCAAACATTTCTAAGGAACTTGCAAAAGCAATGTCTCCATCATAAGCTTCTCCAAGACCTTCACTGCAAGCCAAAACGAAAAGACAACACACAAAAATGTGAAAGTATTGTGAAAGCAAATGCAGAAAAAAATAAAATCATGAAAAGAATAAAAGTATAGGCATCATGAAAAAGGACTGTTTTCTTGATGATAGTAGCATCGGATAGGTACTTCAACACAGGTCTAAGTGTCTAGACATGTGGAAGTTGTCTAAAAGGGCCTTTAACCCTACCAATTACTTTAATTAAGTAATTGACTTTTATAAGAAAAACTGAGTTAACCTAATGAACTAAAAAGGTGTTTTGCATTAGTGAATTAGATAAATCTCAACCATTGAACTCAAGTGATGTTGAAATCTAATCTCAACTCTCAATTACTTTGGAGGTTAAGATTGTGGACTCGGTCAAAAACTCAAACTTATAAGAAGGCTAGGCTAAGGGAAAAGACAATCTGGTGAGCACAAGACAGTGAGATAGTGAAATCTCAGTGAGTAGATGGAGAAGGACTTTCATCCAAGTGTGCAAAGTCCAAGGAAAAAGAACACGGGGCAGCAAGGAAGAAGAATCCAGCAGTCAGCATGATTGAAGGACAGGTATTGCAGAGGCTTTTAACTTTTATCAGCTGAAAATATTTTAGGTTTTGCTTTTGTATTTTTTCTAAGAGGGCTATTTTCTCAGGAAGGGAGCCATTGTATGCTGAAAATAATTTATTAATGAAACCGCAGATTTGAAGGGCAGAAAACCGCAGATTTGAAGGGCAGAAATTTTATATGTGCATGTGAATGAGATTGATGTTAGTTTGCTTCTAAGTTGCACGAAGCATCGAAATGTATTGGAGTTTCCAAAACGGGTATGTTTAGAAACATCATCTCCCGAAAATGGAAACGTCAGCCGAAACGTCATATATGTTTATATATATAAAAAAAAAAATTATAAATAAGTGAATAACACATTATCTTGCAAGAAAAAAGGGAATAAGACCCATATATGACAATTTAGAAGGAAAACCAAGTCTATATTAACTCTCATAGATGATTACATGATGGTGGAGTTTCAGCCAAGTTTCGGAGTTTCAGGTACAGTACGTCCCGAAACACCGGGTTCCTAGAAGTTTCATGCAACATAGAACTTTGCTTCCATTGTTTATCTTTTATTCACCTGTTAAAATCTCAACAGTGCTTTTATTCAGTAGATATGCGGGTAATAATTTTTACAGCAAGGTATTTACTATAGAGAATAAATTGCCAATAGCTGGTATTAGAAATCGACATATATTATATATATTTCTTTGCTTAATAAAGGCAACACAAAAGTCGAATTCAGACCTTAAAGTATGCATCCCCTTTATTCAGTAGATCTGCAGTTAATAATTTTTACAGCAAGGTATTTACTAGAGAATAAATTGCCAATAGCTGGAATTAGAAATCGACATATTTGATATCTATCCTTGCTTAATAAAGGCAAACACAAATGTCGAGTTCAGACCTTGCAGTATGCACCCCAATTAAGGGGTGACCAGATACAGGAGTTTCTATGTTTTACTAAATGGTTCAGTTATGTGATCCATTTTCCCAAATGTTCATGTTTTAAATGATGTTCATGTCTCTAGTACAATGTTTTAAATAATGGATTGTGCCAACTTGAGGAAGGCCACAAATTTGTTATATGGGGCCAATAGGCTACAGTTTCCTGAAATACGCAGGGAAGGGTTCAACCTTCCCTATAACATCATTCATATCTCTTCTCAATGATGATACTGAAGGTTTAATGCCCATATTGAATAAAATATTTCAATGTCAACTATGTATATATATATATATATATATATAAAAACAATTAAATAATCCTTATGATTTAACACATGTTCTTGGTGTATTGTTCAAAATCAAAAAAGATGTGGAATTTTTTCTATTGCTCAAGCAAGCAGTTGACACATGGCAATATATAATATATATAATATATATAAGGAACAAGAACCAGCATAGATCCATCTTAAACCTAGATCTATCAAGTGCAGAGATGGATCTATCAAGCTCAGAATGTCCTTTTTGTAGATGGATTCAAGCACAACCTATTGAGTGTGAGTCAAATGTGTGACCAAAGGTATGATGTTTCTGTTCACTGCCAAGGTTGTGAGATAAAGTCAGGAAACACAAGCAAGGTAGTAGCAGAGGCTAAGAGAACCTCAAATAATGTGTACATACTCAAGGAAGAATACAAGAAGTGTTACGCAGGGAACCTTGATGAGAGCTGGTTGTGGCACAGAAGATTGAGACACTTGAATTTTGACCAAAAATTACTAAGCCAAGCAATACAATTTGCAAATCATGCCAAATTGGCAAGCAAGTTCGAGTGCCATTCAAAACCAAAGAAAACACATCCACCAGGCCTCTACAACTAGTTCATACAAATTTACGTGGTCACTCAAGAACTGAGACTCCAAGTGGTGAGCGATACTTCATGGTGATTATTGAGGATTACACCAGGCTTGCATGGGTTGCATTTTTAAGGGAGAAGTTGGAAGCGTTTGAAAAGTTCAAAATTTTCAAAGCACTGGTTGAGAACCAAACTAGTTGCAAATTGTGTCTAAGGTCAGACAGGAGCAGGAGTTTACTTCAAATGACCTTGATAACTTCTGTGAAAAAAATGGCATAAAAAGACAATTCACAATTGCAAACACCCCATAACAAAATGATGTTGATGAAAGGCAAAATAGATCGGTACAACAAATGGCAAGAGCAATGATGCATGAAAGAAATCTGCCAAATATGTTTCGGGCTTAAGTTGTTCATAGGGCAGTTCATATTTTAAAGTTTAAACAAATCTCAGGCCAAACAGTGACAAGACTTCTTATGAATCGTGCCATGGAAAACCAGCATCAATAAAGCACTTTAAGATCTTTGGCAGCAAGAATTCCATAAAAAATAATGATGACAATTTGGGTAAGTTCGCTAATGAAGGGATATTTTTAGGATATGCAACGAAGAGCAAAGACTACAGATACTCCAGTAAAATTGTGCAAATGGTTGAAAGTATTGATATAAAATTTTAAGAGGAGTTAGCTCTCAAAGCAAGCAGCCAAGATTTATCAGCCTGTCTGATCATAACATCAGTGAAGAGGAAGCAGAATAGCTTGACGAATCAAGAGAAGAAGAAGAAGAAAAGGCAGAGTGCTCTCATCCAAAACCTCTGTCAAGTTACATGCAAATGAATCACCATGAAAGTCAAATTCTTGGTAATAAGGAAGTAGGAGTTCAAACTAGAAGAAAACTAGTAGGCACTCGTAGTCAAGCACAAATTGCCATGCTATCCATGATTTTAAAACTTTTCTCAAGCAAGTCAAGATAAGCATTGGATAAGTGCAATGAATGAGGAATCAGATCAAATCAACAAGAGTTAAACTTGGGAATTGGTTCCAAGACCAATAAAATAAAGTCATAGGTACAAAATGGGTCTTCAAAAACAAGTTAAATGAGGATAGACAAGTTGTTAGAAACAAAGCCAAATAAGTGTGCAAAGGTTATGCTCAAGTTGAAGGAATAGATTTTGAAGAAAGTTTTGCTCCTTTAGCAAGATTAAAGACAATTAGAATGTTTCTAACATTTGTCTATCATAAAAATTTCTAAGTATATCAGATGGATGTGAAATCAGTGCTCTTGAATGAAAAACTTGAAGAGATTTCTATAGAACAGCCTAAAGGTTTTCAGTTGTCAGACAATCTTGACGAGGATGTATGCAAGCTGAAAAAGGCATTGTATGGACTAATGCATGCACCAAGTGATGAGAAATCTAGGGCATCAAGATTAGGTGATTTCTCTATTAATGATAACTACTTGTGAATGCTTTTTACTTCAGTAGATTAGGATTTTTAGTTATATTATTATAGTGCTTTCCTTCATCAAACAGCTACCAAAGCATAAACAATAAAGAGACAAGAGACACAAAATGTAGGCTATTAGCCAGGGCCAAAACCTCTCCCACTTGAGAGGAAAACCCAAACAAATTCTTCTTCTTACAGAGAATTCAAATTGACAAATAACAAGACCAAGACCCTTGACCTATTTTCCACTCCAAGACCAAGACAAAGGTCCTCTTTCACTGCTTCTCTTTCGTGCCTAAGTCAACACTTGGTTCAATTGCTTGCCCTCTTTTGTACCTCAGTTATACTTCAGATCTCAACTTCCCTTTTCTCTGTTTCAGATCTGCAACTTCTAGGCTTCCTTTAGAAACCCTAGCACATGTAAATTATCAACTTTGGAACCTTGATTCCTTTTGTTTTAGGTGGATGCAGCTTCCTTGGCAACTCGGCTTGATAATGAACTTGTTCTCTTCCTTAATCTATCCTTCAAAGGAGACTATGATAACTCGGCTTCTTCTGCAGTGAACAACGCCCTTTCTTCGCACGTGTGGAGTAGATTACCCCAAAACAGATCATAAATGACCTCGGTTATATTCTCCCTTCCTTCGCTTGGTTATAGACTTCCTTGATGAACTTCACACCTCCAATTGCAGACTTCTCCTTGATCGAATCTTTTGTCTGTGAAATGAGGTCGAGCTGTCCTATTTATAGTGGTTGGAGCATCCATAATAAGCCAACTTGAACTATGGGTGAGCCCACATGTCTTTTAGAGCAAATTCATTATTTAATTTAAGGCTGACTTAAAGGAGATGCTTGAGCTTGGTCTTGGAGGGTTATTTGACTCTTTCATTGACTCATATACAAATGTAACATGCCCAAGAAGGGTCTGTCATACATGACATTGATTCAATTTGACTTTATGACCAATCCTAAGGGCTCAAAATGGGAGCCTGACATAAAAATAAAATTCCTTGCTCATGAAACCCAGGAGACAAGCATCACAATAATAATTTTATTTTTCTTCTTTCCATCAATTATATAAAATCACATTTACACGTCATTATGAATTCCGAACCCAGTTACACTTTTCAACACCAAGGGCATGGTATTCCAGATTAGACAAATATGAAATATCTATAGTAGCATGTAATATTCCTAACCCAGAATATTCCTCAAACCCCAGCAAAACTCCAACCAAATATGTGCAAATGACACAATAACCTAGAAGTGATAAAATAACAGTGGAACAGCATTTAATAATGTAAACCGGGAATATAAGCAGATGCACAAGAAATGCAGTGAGAAATGCTAAGCCATTTTATTATACTGAGCAATAAATGAGTACAAGAGGTGATTAGACATATGGCACCTCGACTTGCACAAGGCAAGTGAAGAAATACTCTCAGAATGACAAGAATGGCCTCTTTGCGTGGATGTTGTTGCCGTGCTGCTACTGCTGCTAGAAAACAAATGATGATTTGGGGCTACTCCCCTCCTCAAAAAAAAGCTGAAACTCTGGATTTGGGCCGTACTCAAGAAACCCAGAAAAACCCTAAAAGCTTTCCTAGAATGGCCTCACACTAATCTGCGTCCCAGCTGCTAGAAAATTGTTGTGTTGTTGCTGCTGCTGGAAATCGAATGAGGATTTGGGGCTGCTCCCCTCCTCAGAAAAGGCTGAAACTCTGGAATCGGACTCTACTCAAAAAACCCAAAAACCCCCAAAAAGCTTTTCTGAAATGGCCGACCCTCGAAAATCACCCCCTTGGGGTTCTGCGCAGTTCCTCAAAGACACTGATGAAACTGCAGCTGAAATGCCCATGAAACTGCGGCTGAAATGCCCATGAAATTGCGGCTGAAATGCCCATGAAACTACTGCTGAAATGCTGATGAAACTACTGCTGGAATGCCAATGGAAATACCTTGCCCAAGCAGGCACTCGAAGTCCCCCGGGGCTAAGGGTGAGATCTCCGAACAGAGACACTCAATGCACTAAACAATGTTGCAGACTAGCTAAACAACTAGCATGCTCTAAGTCGAAATGACTATCACAAATGCTCGTAACCAAAATGATCAAAATGAAGGGGCTACTTTCTCTTTTATAGCCTTTGCCTCTCTTAATCCCAAGGCTCATCTCCTCCTCTGTGATTCCCCTCTTGCCACATGTTCCTTTCCTCCTGCGCAGTTCCTCCATGTGTGTGTGGGCTCCATTTCTGCATCCCCTTTTCGCCCCCTTGGCTCCCCTTTAAGTCACAACATTGTGCTACTAGGAAGTGACTTTTTATTTTAAAAGTGAGTTATGTCCCCCTTCCTCACTTTTTTTTTACAACTATAGAAGGCAAAAATTGAACAAAATCAGATATTCCAATCAGCCATGGCTAAATAGGAATATTACATAGCAAGGCTACAACATGTGAAAATTCCTAAACTCGGAATCCCTACTACAACAAACTGATGTTACTTCTACTTGCTAATACATGCAAGTTATTTAAGGTGTTCTACTGTAAATATCGAAGTAAATACAACTGCAACCTTCACTTAATTAAATTATATGAGAAAACAAGAAACTGAATAGGAAATAGATACAACACAATGACACCGTTATTTTTGGACAAAAGTCCCCAGAAAAACCCAATGCAGGAAAATCGCTGCAGCAACTCTGAGGGTTTTATTATTATGCAGTAGTAAATCTGAGTACAATTTGTTGGAAGCCCGACTGGCTATCTGATACAAAGAGAAATTGAACAAAACAAATAGTGAGATGATCTCACCCTGTCACTAGAAGAATCGGACCCCGATTTAGCAAAAGGAGGCTTTGCGTCCCTTCTGCACTGCGCTGCTTAGACTTGGCATTCTAACCATTGCATCTGTCGCTCCAACACTCCTCTGCACCGACACTAATCCATCTTGCTACTACTGATCTGGGTTCCCGTAGCAAGGTATTGATCCAAGAGGTGGACTCCTCAAGGATCCTGCCCATTTGTAGCTCTCTGGGCTACAAAACCAAACCACCCCACCTCCCTCCTGGAGGTATGGCTGTTAACATTGCGAAATATGATATACTCATATTGCAGTTGCTACTGCTCTGCTGATTCTTTTGCACTATTGCTACAACTACTGCAATAATGAGTCTGATCTCCTCAAATCCAGAAGTAATAGCTTCCATAGGGCTGCTCCCTTTGGAACTAGACTTCCTCTGAGTCTCGATCTCCCTATGGGAAATATCTCTGCTCCCTCCTGGCAACTCACACAGTCCTCCTGCATTGGAAACTGGACTGCGAAGCTCTGCACTGGGAATCTACTGGCTGGAACTGCCCCTGCATACTGCATCTGGGCAATTCACAATGCTTGTGTCACTGCAACTAGATCTGCAATTGTCTTCCAAAAATTGACTGCAACTATGCAATTGTCAGTTGAATGACTAGCTATGTCTATTGCCACTGTGATCCTCTTGCTACTGATTTTGTTGGGTTCCTGTAGCAAGGACACTGATCCATGTGAGAAATCTGCAACAACTATATCTAATTTGTTGCTCTTCCATGGATCCTGCCCATCCGTGACCATCTTGCTAAAATGTCCAATTGCTCCCTCTCTCCTCTACGCAGCTACTGGGCTACCCTATGCACTCCTTGCTATAGTCAATAGATTTGTTGCTCCCTATTGCTACTTAGCTAGTAAGATTTCGGACTCCTTGGTTGGAAGCCCTCTGAGGAAGAATTCCCTTAATTGTCTCTCTCTCTTCCCTCTGACGTCTTTCTGCCCAGCAACTACCTGCAGAAAACTGCGTCCCACCAGAAAAACCCCTCTTCGTTGAGGCTTTTGCTCCCTCTGCTGTTGACAGATTTCGATCTGGAAATCTTACCTCTCTGTCGACTCACTCAAAGAGAGATTTACCACGAAAATCTAGCCCTCCTGGCCAAAACTGCGCAAATCCTTAGGGGATTCAAATTTCTGCCATTACAGGGATTTCAAACTCCCTTCTTCCTTCAACGCTG
The DNA here is from genome assembly GCA_000404065.3 of Pinus taeda. Taxonomy (NCBI): domain Eukaryota; kingdom Viridiplantae; phylum Streptophyta; class Pinopsida; order Pinales; family Pinaceae; genus Pinus; species Pinus taeda. Next base: position 69,281 of record APFE030448796.1, on the reverse strand, counting down.
GGTTTTTCGGCTTTGTTCTTCTTGCTTCACCTGCAGCTCTGATACCATGTGAATTCCTAAACCCGGAATCCCTGATGTAGCAAACTGATGTTCCTTCTCCTACTTATTAATCCATGCAAGTTATTTACGGTGTTCTACTGTAAATATCGAAGTAAATACAACTGCAACCTTCACTTAATTAAATTATATGTGGAAACAAGAAATTGAACAGGAAATAAATACAACACAATGACACCATTATTTTTGGACAAAATTACTCGAAAAAACCCAATGTAAGAAAACCGATGCAGTAGCTCTGAGGGTTTTATTATTCTGCAGTAGTAAATCTGAGTACAATTCATTGGAAGCCCGACTGGCTATCTGATACAGAGAGAAACTGGACAAAACAAATAGTGAGATGATCTCAACCTATCACTAGAAGAATCTTACACTGCTCTAGCGAAAGGAGGCTCTGTGTCCCTTCTGTGTCAGCCTCTATGCAGACTCTGTGTCACCTCTGCTGGGGACTGCACTGCTCCTCTTTTAGATCCTCTGCTGCCCAAAAACTTAGATTTTTTGCCTCCTAGTCTCACACCCTGGCTTCTAAAACTCGATTTCTTCAATAGGAATTCGATCTCCCTCTAGGCTTTGCATTGCCACTGCGTGGGCCAGCGTCAACCTCTCTCTGGACGTCATTCTGCCTGTCTTGTACTCTCTGGCCCAGGGAAGCTTCCCTCTTCCAGATACTATCTCTACCCCTCACTGCAAAAGCTCACTTTGAATTTCTCTTCGGTAGTTGCTCTGCTTCAGAAATTCGATCTTTTGAACTCTATTTGGTGTGTTTTCCAAATGACCCTCGAGCCTCCTTAAATAATCTTCACGTTGACATTCAACGACCCAGATTAGAAGCTAATCAATGGCTAAGATCATTTTTGCTTGATCCTTGTCTTCTTCTAGAAGTTACACCAACAATTAGATTAATACCCATTAATTATTTTAATTTCCTAAGTTTAGACTTAGGGACCCACTAAAAATAATTAATTATTTTAATAAAACTGTCTCCGAGTTGAATTTCCCAAAACCCTTTCTGAGTTCTTTGGAATACATGTGCCCAAGCCTCCCTGCAAAATTTGGTCAATACCACAACTCAAGAAGATGATAAACCAATTGAAGTAAAAACATATTCAGATGTTGCAATTCATACGATGAAAATTCCAAGTGAAGATCTTGTAACCAACTCAACAACATCAGTATATGAAGTAAATAAGAAATATGCCAGACACATGATAAGGGAAAATCAAATCACAAGAACTCCTTATCGACATCTAAATCACAAGAGAAGACATCTCAATCAGTATGAATATCTGTATCGCTTACAACAAAAACAACAAACTTATGTTTCGAATAATACTAATGCCTCTACAATCCAACCTTATGATAGCAATTTATCCCAGTTATCAAATAGTTGCAAAGTTCTACAAAAGATTGATTTAAGATGGTAAAATCCCTTCTCAATTCAACAATTTTGTTTATCACTCAGAAGATCCTATCATCTTTTATCATCGAAGATGAAAAATTGAAGAACTCCAAAGGATACAAATAGATTACATGACAAAGAAACAAATGACACGCCTTGTCAGCAATAAGCTTTGACGACAAAGTTTTTCTGAAGAGGAAGGCAATATATTATATATATATACAATATATATATATATATATATATGATTAACTAGTGATTACTAATAGAAGAGGCGTGTTTCTAAAGACATGACCATTCAGAAGGGGCACTTGTCTAGGTATATAAGCGAGCCCTCATTTGTAACAATCCCATATATATATATATATATATATATATATATATATATATATATATATATCTGTGTGTGTGTGTGTGTGTGTAATCCTATCATGGTTATTTATATATTTCAAATCTTATGAGTATTCTACTGCATATACGAACTTTGTTCATAATAATTGGAGCCTCTTGTAGGTTGGTGCCTGGATAAATATGTAAATTGAAGTTGGTGCCTGCATTTACCCTAAAATTTAAAAAAAAATGTGGTTTTCTCTCGTATGGGTTTCCACGTAAACATCCTATATCCAATTCTTATGTCATTGATGTGTTGTTGTTGTACTGAATCTTTTTTACTGACTAAATAATTGTTTAATATTTACATAATACTGATTCACCCCCCATCTCAGTGATATTCTGGTTTCCAACATTTATAACAATAATTATTAATTTAAAGGTAGCAAGTGTTTGGAATGTATTCAAGCCTCTCCAGGACTATCCAAGCCCTCTAAATTTATCCATAGGTCCTTAGAACTCATTACCTTATCTCACTGGAAGCATTTCATCTTTGAACATTAGCCTTGGGTGTTTTATTAGTGGCTTGGGAGTTCTTGGGTTATCCAATCTTCGAGTTGCATTGGGGAGGCCTCCCTCTTGGGGATACCACCCATCCACAAAACCTCCTGACCTCTGAACAGAGGTAAGCAGAAGGAGCAGGTTTATTTTGTTTATTTACTGTTGTAACAAACCAATAAGAACATTGGGATGTTGAAAAGTATGAGTGGAAAACAGGCCTCCAAGAGACTATAAGCAAAGTTGTTTCCATAGCAAAGAAAGACATATCCAAGACAGCCATCAGGATTCAATTTGACATGTGGATTAGCAAAATGAAGTAAAGAATGGCAAAGTTTAGCTACAAAATGTGCACCGGTGACCGGACAAGCTAAACCCTTTGCAGGTCATGGCAAGCACAAAAGGCCTAGTATTTCAGCAAAATTTTATTATGCTACCAAGATGTAGAAAATGTGCATTTATTGGAGGACAAGTAAAATTATGCATCAACAGAAGATGGGCTGAATTTTTCAGTGATTAATTATTCCAATCAAGATAGTGAATCAATGGATGATCAAATGTTTGATGACTCAATATCAACAATGCTGGATATAGGGTTTACAATCAGCTTATCTTGTGATGTGGCAGCATCAAAGAGAGGTATGTGGCACATAAACAAGAAAGAAAAATGGGAAGTTGTGAACCTTAGCCTGTTGTACAACAGTTGCACTACTCAGAGGTAACTTGCAGACAGTTTCTGCAAGTTGCACTACTCAGAGGGGGGTTGCACACAATTTCTACAACTTGCTTGATTAAGATAAGTTGGTTATATTTTGGGACAAGCAATCATATCTAGCATGACCATGAAGGCAGGGTGTTAAAGTAAATATTTAATAATGGTCATCTTTGTAACTTAGAAGTTTATATTATGAGCTATATTTTAAAAATAAAGTCATGTTGTAAACTTAATTTGTCATGGCTTATCATTAATTAAGTCATATTTAATAATTAGATGTTGGGGAATGTAAAACAAATATTGACTCTCATTGAGGTTATGTGAATGACTTGTATCTTTTGGAGTTCACGTTACTTCCTAAGGTTCTGTCTAAAACTGCTCCCCTGAATTTTCTGCTAGTACGTATACAATATTTGATGAAAAGGTGAATCTCATGGATCACAACACAACTAGAATATTCAAATAACCTAGTACACCACATACTTTCTTCAATATATCCAATGCTATTCTTCGAGAAACATTCAGAATAAGAATTACAAGTTCCTTTCTGAGTATAGGCTTATGTGATGTGAGCAATTTTAATAAGATTCTTCCGGCTCCATCACAATGTGTTTTTGAGTCAACGTTTCGAGCCCGCAAGTGTGGTTCATCATCTTATCAAAATTACAAGTTCCTTTAGTGTTACACTGGACAATTTCATTTGAGACCACTAATACACTGTTTACGATGCTACAACAAACAACCATATAAATAAGAGAACAGCAATGAGGTCTATCAGAAACGCACGTATATTTTCTACATCCTTTGTAAAATTTCTGACAGCGCTCCCTTAAAATCTCTGCACTTTCCTCTGATGCTTGTACCTGAATCAGAAATCAGAGATCAGGTGCTGAACAGCTCAGATTTCTATGAAAAAGTAGTTTTGAAATCTTCCATAACAATGTTACCAAAACTTTGCACAATGAAAGGAACACTAGAATACCATGTTCATTTTAATTTAGATTGACGTTATAACTTCTTATATTACAATTTTGTTCACTTGCCTAGAGTACATAATTCAAAATCGCACTGCCAACCCATTAGTTTTAAAGGTACGTAAACTGTACAAATGTGGCGAGAACCTTTGAAAATCATGCAGATTTTATTTGTTTATCAATCCACAAAGATGGACCAACAGTACCTGATTAAAAATACTTATATTAGCATCTACAAAATTTGCAAAACGGCAACAATTCCACTTAATGTTATCATCTCTTTCCTCATTTTTGTTTTTGGTTTTGAACCCCCACTCACCAGTCGAACTCACACAAATCTTTTCATCTTGCATGAGAATACCATCATGATTGCATTACATTGTCATCCATGAGCATGAAATTATCAATACCATAATAATCAAGATCAGCACAGTATAGTTATCATTTTAGTTGCCATGGTTCACAAGCATGAATTCATCTTTAACCCCAAATTTAATATTTATTAAGCAATGAGAAGGATAAAAAACTCAAGTTGTAAACCTTGACATTTTTTTATCCCTCTAAACACAAAATTAAGGTTAAACTATGCTAGTTTCTCCATAGATGTGGACGTTGTTTTCTAATATCAGATCTATTTTTCTTTTTGGTTCTTTTGACATCACGGTAATTATTGAGAACAAAATAGAACATCAGTTTTTTTTTCAATTTCTTTAATGTTAAGCATATGCGTGCACAAGTAAAACGCTGAAGATATCCCCCCACCAGGGTTGTATGTAATATCCCTAGGGAATTTTTGCTCTTAGCATTATAAGATCACAAGATAAATTCTACTGATTTTCACAGTATTCTTTTCAGTTCCAGGCAGAGATGATATAGAATACACAACATTGTAGTCAAGCAGTAGATTTCATAATACATTCAATAGTTCACATCAATTTCAATTTCTCAATTACTTCCAAGGCTATTACACCAGTAGGCCTAGTTGTATAGCATCCATAGCAGTGATAGTCTCTCCAATATAACCCTAGCAATTAACATATGATTGCAACAACACTGAATACTCTAATCCACAAATCTGACCCAACAACCAACTTACAGGACTTGCTGTCTCAGGAGACAATTTGATAATGACCTTTACAATTATGCTAGCGACACCCTAACAGTACTTGTATTTGCTGTTGCCTTTAGCTGCATGTTCTGCTGCTACAAACCCTTGTCGCTGCCCAGAATTACCTGCTGCGACCAATCAGTACTAGGGAGAAGGCCGCTGACTCAACAGAATCATGGAGAATGGGTCTGCTGCCTCAGGGTACACTCAGGACTTGATCCACAGTCCTAGAATGGCCTCCACTGGCCTGTAGTAGGGGATCCGCTGGCCCAATTTACCTTCAACCTTATGCTGCCTTAATCACTACTTGGAAGAGCCACTGTGAGTTTGGGGGAGGTTCGCTGCCTCCTGAGGTTTATCTGCAGCCCTAAAAGGGGCCTCAAGAACCTCAGTACTCTTTGGCAGCCACAGAATCTTGTGCTGATACAATTAAACCCTAGAGGGAGTCCTTGCTGCTCCAAAATTGCCTTAGACTAGGCCTCAGTGCCACAGAAATGAAGTTTGTTGAGTGGATTAGGGTTCTGCTGCCCTGGAATGACCTCAGCTAGGCCCTTGAAGGTTCTGCTGCCCTGGAATGACCTCAGCTAGGCCCTTGAAGGTTCTGCTGGCCCAGATAGAGGTCTGGTATTAGTTTATGCTCCACAAAAACCCTAGGCTGTCTCGCTGTCCTTGATGTTAGCCTCAGAGAATTCAAAATAGAGGAAAGACGCCACAGAGTGTCCCTTTTAAGCCAACTTATCCACAGAAAATCTCCCCTTGCTTGCCAAGAACCAAATGAAAGTGCCTCAGATAGTTATGCCAAACAGTGGAGATAGAGAAAGGGGATTGGCTAGGGTGGGATCATCACCACCTAAACCAATCAAAGGAAAAAGGGATCTTAAAACTCTCAGAGCCTCAGCTCACAAAACAGAAATATCCAATCAACAATGATGAGAATAATGATTCTCCTCTCTTATTTATAGACTCCTTTTGGGGTCTCATATTTTAATTCGAGGGGTTACAAGTTACCCTCCACTTAGCCCCAAATCTGGCTTCCTTCACAAGTTTTGCCCCAGTTACCCCAATTTACCCAAGTTGCCCCAAAAGCATTAGATAATGGGTTTCCCTCTTTATCATTGACTACAGCCCTTGGGCAATTAATTAGTAGGAAACATTACACTGTAAAGCACCTCGCTTCTCTTGACACAATAATGAAGTGTTGAAAATATCGGTACGACGGTATCGGGGAAATATTGGCGAGGGTCCTGAAAACATCTTATCGGCAATATCAGCAAAATATCGGAATATATCGGCAAACATAAAAAAGTCAATTTTTTCAGATTTTTAAACATATAAAGCAATAATGCTATTTAGTCGACATATTCAAAATATTGCAATATTTAGCCGATATTTTCAAAATATCGCAATATTTAGCAGAGATTTTCTAGATATCGCGTTATTTACTTGCTGAAATATTGTTTGCCTAAAAATATCGCAATAAATATCGCCGATATTATCAACACTACAATAACGGGTCTTAGTGTGGCAATCATGTCTTCATTAGCATGTGATTAGGTAATTCAATATCTGATTGGAAGCCTTCTATGTGTGGATGTGTGTTACATTCTATTTTACTAGCCTTTAAATACATTGACAGTTCAGTATGGAAGCCACGTCACTATGCCAATTTTGTCTCAACGACGAAATGTTACGACACAAAGTTCCATTCCCAAAATAAAAACTCATTCACAATTATATCATCTGTAAAATTTCTCTTTTCCCACCCCGGTTTTCAGTTTCACCTTATTTCTCCAAAATAGTTAAATGCCCTTTCCCATATCCATACATTCAACAACTGGAAAACATTTCGCTGAAAACACAAATTCTGGAAATATTACAGAATGCTGGAAAATGCAGAAATAAATATCAGCACATACAAACAGCCATTCAACACATTTAAACACAGTGATTTTTGGTCAAGGTGACCCTGGAAAAACGCCCTACAACTCTTGGGGAAAACCAATTCGAAAGCTCCTTCTTATTTCTGGAAAATGCTTTTACAATGAGAGAAATATTCAGCGAAAAAATTAGCAAGCAAACTTTTACAACTTATCTCGTTTTCCGTGCCTCACAGCGAATTGGAAAAACTTGCAAACATCAAAACAGAACAACAATAAATGCTGTACGACCTCCTCGATTTTTGTGCCAAAATTCAGCCTTAAATGCTGTTGTACGGCTTGCCTAGAAAAGCGTGCAAGCTGCCATAAATACACTGTACGGATTTCCTCGATTTGCGTGTAGAAAAAACAAGCAGTACAGCTGTATGGATTTGCCTCGATTTGCATGCCGAGGTATAGCCACTTGTACAGATTTCTGCTCCTCGATTTCTGTGCACTTGCTGTACGGATTTCTAGAAAATCGTGCCCAAATCTGCCTTTCACTGTGTGCTAACTCAGCTGTACAGATTTGCTAAAATGTTGCCTTGGAATGTGTGCCAAGCTGCTGTCTCCTTCTCCTTCCTGTCTAGAAATCTCCCTTGCTCTCTTGCTCTCCTTCTCTCAATCTGCTCATGAAAGAATGAATGACCTTTTCCTCCTTTAATCTAACCCTAAGTGACTTTTGGGGAACCCCTAAATACAATGGCTGAAATAGATCTAGGGCTGAGATTAAATGCTCATTTAAATCTCACTTTCTATTTTTTTAATTCACCCCACTTTTTTTTCCAAGGAAAAAAGCGGTAACCTTTTATTAAAAGAATTAATGAAAAGTTACACTAGCAGATGCATTTAAGCATTCAGTAAACAGCCACATGGCTCGGGTGCGGATGCACCCCGCACAACGTTAGAAAACTAACGTGCATAAAGAAATAAGAAAAGAGAAGAGAAAGAAGCAAGAGAGAAAAAAACTAAATTCTGGCCGTGAGTAAAGACTCACGCTTCAAGTTTTCCTCCCCTTTTTCTTTTCGACCTTTCGCCATTCTCCTTGAGTGGCCTCGATCAAAACAATGACTAGCTGTGATTCTGTGTTTCGTAGGCCTCTCCTTTTAATCTTTAATTTTTTTTCATTTTTAAATTTTTAATTTTATTTATGTTTTTAATTATGGGTTTTTAAATTTTTTTAACTTAAAAAGTTGTTTTTTATTTTGATTTTTTCTTGAATTGGTGTCGTTTTTAATATTGTCCCATTTTTTTATTTTTATGTTCTTTTTTAACATTTTTATAGTTTTTTTTTTTGTCTTTTTTTATATATATTGATTTTTCGATTTTTATTAATTTTAATTACTTGTATACTTTTTAATATATAAAACTTTTTTTTTTATTGTTTTTGTCAATGTTTTGAATTTTGTTTTCTTTCGTATTTGGTATTTTTTATTTATTTATATATTTATTTGTTATTTTGGTTTATTTTTATTTTTTTCTGTAGGGTTCGCATTGATGCTCGACTAACAACCCGATCATATTATGTGCAATTTGATAGTTGATTTTAAAATTTTCATTATAATGAATAGAGTCTACCCCACAAAGTGTCAATTTCATGGTTGATCTTTAAGTTTTCATTACAATGGGTCGAATTCACCAATGCTACGTATCAATTTGATGGTTGATTTTTAAATTTTTGTTGCAATGTATCAAGTTGTCTTAGGCTAAGATTTTAAAATCGCTATACACTTAACATTTAAAAAATAAACTACTCTTGGTATAATAATTCTTTCATTTAGATCTTCACCTTTTAAGTTTTTTTAGTCATAAATGTTTTCCACAATGTCATGCTTGAATCTTTTACACACAAAAAAATAGTTTTTACTACCATTTTTAAAAAATGTTGAAAAAAAAAGGTTATTCCAGCACACATCATGTTTTTTTTTTTTTTTTTTTTTTTTAAGCTAGAGTTCTCATTTTGAGGTAATAGTTCTCGTTTGATTGGTAACTTTGTTTCTGGTGGAAGTGCTAACTACGGATCCTCTCAGGAATCTATGCCTACATAGGGGTAATCATCTATGGCCATGACTTGTTGCTCCCACTAGTGGAAGAACTCGTCATCAAAGGTCACCTGAGTGACTTCACCTCTGTCAAGTCACTTCATTCAGATCCCCCATCCAGTCATCCAGGGATCACTAGGACTACCAATGGCGGTGACTACTTTGGGCCATAGTGTTGGAATCTGCTCAAAGAAGAATTTACAAAGGATGTTACCATATCCAAAGTTCTTCATCTTACCCTATCTAACTAAAGTCAGTTGTTTCTTCATGTTAACCAAGAACGTTGTGCACCAATCATAGGTCATCAGTCTCAGACATTCTACTGCCAAGAACATAGCAGGTCGTGAAGCCTGATGCAGCAAGGTTGAACCTACTAATATGGAAATAGTAAAAGGATGATTTTGATTGGAAAGTTCGTGATTGCTTTGGTTGGAACTTGTGATCCAACCTTGCTAGTATCTGTTGCACACTATACGGAAACATAATATTTGATGTTAAGGCCTCCACGAGCCCTTCCATTTAGATCAATGGCTTCACCTCTTTGGAAAGCCTTGTTATGAAGTAAATGTCCTTTACTTTGATATGTAAAGGCATATCATCTATGATGAACATTCCCTACTCTGCATCCCAATAATGAACTAACATCTCTAGCAGTTGAGTTTGTCTTCATGTTGGGCATCATGAAGAATTTAAGCAAACCACAATTTTTTAATGCATCTGATGATTCTTGATCTTTTAGAACTGCATTATCAACATTTATATGCTCTCTCTCTCCAAATGATTGACATCCTGCAAAATTGAAAGATTTTATCCATTAGAATTTATGATATTCATTGTTCTCTATGTGTACGGTACTTTTCTAAAGAACAGTCGCGTAAGTACGCGAATTTTGCTCTAAAAATTCATGTATAAGGCTTTCTATATGTGGATTTCCATATATCGACTCGCGTACACGCCGAGGATCATCTAAGATTAAAATCCCTTCCTAAAATCTGCTTAAAATATTGAAATTTTAGATCAATTGAACGAGTTTAAGGATTAGAATTACCTAGAGACTGTAGCTGTTGAATTCGTTTGAGGATTTGATCAGTATAGTTTTCCGAAATTTGCTGCAAGGGCCCTCTTCTCAATGGTTGAATGGTAAAAATGAGTTTGGGTGAGTTTAAAAAGTCCTTTTATAGCCAAATTTTGAAAACCCACTTTTCTAAAGTTCAATATTTTTATAATTTTTTTACTTTTTCCTTGAAGTGTTGGGAAAGGTTGTTTTTCAGGGTAATGAAGACTTATTGATGTTTTTCTACCACTTGAAATCCATGATCAGTGACCTATCGTGGCAGGTATCGCTCTCTAAAATGGAATATAGGTTAAGACATATCACTCTTTCATTGTATTATGCATCTTGACCTCATAATGTGATATTTATCCATAGGGTTTACCCCATTATGATGTGATTTCTAACCACTTTCACTTGTCATCTTATAAAGTCATAAAACAGTGGTATATCATTTCCTTCCATGGGATTCCTAGTTAGATCCTGCTTGACATCTGTCACCCAAACTGCAAGTATTGTATAGGCTCAGGAGTCCTCTTTGGTCCTTCCATGACTCTCCGTTGAAGCGTCATTCTTCTTCTTCTTCGTTATTTTCTGGCCTTATACCCTAGAGGCTCCTATGTGTTAAGTTGTACTTTTGCATTGCATTTTGACTGCTTTTACTTCTTTTATCCTTAAGTCGGCTTCATTTAGACTCGTGTATCAGTGACTTTTGACCATGACCTTTTGCAAGTTCAAACCATGCATTCATTAGGCTTTGTGACTTGACAGCTATTTTTACGTGGAAAGAACATCCCCTGAGTGTCGATGACCAACATCCACCACCTTGCATTGAGCATAATATTGTTCCAGTCCCACGAAGTAGTGCATTTTCTAGTACCAATCTTTTGCAACACCTTGTAAGGACCTTAGTACTTGGGTGATAATTTCTTATCCTTCTTAGCTTGCTTGAGGGACATTTGTTTCTATGGTTTTAACCATAAAAATACCCAGTTGCCTACCTCAAAACTTATTTCAGTGCGATGTTGATCTGCCTATTGTTTCATTCAATTATGCATCGGAGTGAGGTTATCCTTTAAGAGTTGGAGAACTTGTTGTTGATGCTCGATGTGATCTTCCACTGCTTGAACCTTAGAAGTTTCTCTTAAAGATGATGTGATGGATGAACAATGTAAATTTTGAAAGAGAAACTGATACGATTACCCGTTTCATTGAGGTAGCAAAAAAGTCAACCAATTTTGAAAAGTGTTGATGCATAATACATTTTTTTTTTCCGGAGCATATTTTTGACACTTTAAATTTTCTTATGTATCAAATATAAATATTTGTTTTTAAATATTAATGATTTTCACGCTGATTTTGAAACATATTGATGCAGCATCGACCCTTTTTTTAGAGAGTTTATTTTTCACACTTCAAATTTTTTAATGTATTGGATACTTTTTTTAAACCTTACATTTTTTGACACTCTAAATATTTGTATGTCAAATTGTTATTGAAATCATGATTACTTAACAAATTTTCTAGTTGTCTTATTTTCTTTTTTT
>APFE030448796.1:4325-57163 GCA_000404065.3 Pinus taeda | reverse complement strand
TGTTTTTATTTTTAATTTTATGTTTTCATTATTTTTTTGAAATTTTAATGTTTCTCGAAGTCATGATAAAATATTTTATGCCATTATTTCAAAATGTTGAAAATTTACCCAAAAAAATGTTATTGAAGCATCAACATTTTTCGTTTTGAGGGTGTTTTTTTGCATAAAAAATTGTTTTTCACTGCCATTTTTAAAACATGTTGAAAATTTACCCTAGAAAAAAATGTTATTCCAACATCAACACTTCTCATTTTGAGGGTGTTTTTTGAACAATTTTTGTACAAAAAATTGGTTTTCACTGCCATTTTTAAAACATGTTGAAAATTTACCCTAGAAAAAAAAGTGTTATTTCTAGCATCAACACTTTTCGTTTTTAGCATTGTTTTTCATGGTTTTTTTTTGTTTTTTGGCTAGAGTTCTCGTTTTGAGTTTATAGTTCCCATTTCAAAGTTTACATTGTTGATGGTAGATGATATCCATAAAGTGCCATAAATGGGGTCATTTTTGTTGCAGTATGGAAGGAAGTGTTATACCACCATACAGCTAGAAGTAACCACTTGACCCATTGTGTTTATTTATCAGATACAAAGCAATGAAGATATCCTTCCAAAAATTTGTTCACTATCTCAATTTTCCCATCAGATTGAGGATGATAAGATGAGCTATGAGCTAATTGAGAAAATAATTCCATACAAAAATTTCTAGTGAAAATTGGATCTTTATCACTTACAATAATCTTTGGATTTCCATGAAACTTTTGAATTATTTCTATAAATGCAGTAGCAATTGTACTCGCTTTAAAAGGATGAGATAATTCACAAAAGTGTGCATACTTGGTAAGTCTATCAACTATCACCATGACAACACTTTTACCTTCAGACTTGGGTAAACCTATGATAAAATCCATTGAGACCTCCTCCTAATGTTGACTTAAAGGTTATAACAGAATCGGGATCTTAATTGTCTCAATTTTATTTTGTTGGTAAACCAAACATTCTCCCACAAACTTTTGAATATCATATTTAAGGCCATCCCAAAAAAAAATCTTCTTGACCATGTGGTAAGTTTTTGAAAATCTTGAATGCCCTCCTAAGGGAGAGGTGTGCAATTCTAAAATAATTTTTGTTTGAGTGGGGAATTCTTACAAAGATATAAGTGATCTTTGTACCATAATGAATTATTTTTCCAACTAAATATATCATGTACTGGGATCTTGTTGCAACCTTTCAATGAGTATCCACACCTCTTCATCATTCTTCCATTCATCCTTGGTTCAGTTATCCACTCAAGTTGGATAATAGAAATAGCATAAAGAAATGCTTCAACATCCTCATCCTTTCTTGAGAGTGCATTTGCAACAACATTTTTCTTCCATTTTTTGTAGATGATTTCAAAGTCATAATCCAACATCTTTGTGACACATTTTTGTTGTTCTGTTGAGGATAATCTTTGTTCCAAAAAATATTTAAGACTATCATGGTCATGATAATGTCTTTCAGATTAATCACATCATAAGTTGTTGGTCGACGTTTCGAACCATCTAATGTGGTTCATCCTCAAGACAAATGTGAAAAAATCAATCAATCAGAATTTTTAAATAGCAGAGATGCATCTGGTTCCAGAGTTAGACGTTAGGAAATAGCTATTAAGAGTTAGTTGTTAAAAATTAGTTGAATAAATTTATATATTTATTATATTTTGTTTTGTTTTATTTTATTTTATTTTATTTTTAATTATTTTATTTAAATTAGTTAATTAAAACTACTAATAATAGAATTAAGAAATGAATATTTGTAAATGTTAATCATAATTAAAAATAAGTATAATCTTTCTTTTTTTAGTTTTTAATAAAATTAATAATATTCAACAGTTAGATTTAGTTGTTATTATATTAAATATTGGAGAGCATTTTAATAGGAAATTCAAAGAGGATATATATCTACTTAATTTCCAACTATCGTTCTATCAAGATTAATAGCACGTTTTTCAATTTCAATGGCCTCCCTAAGCTTCCTATGACGGAAGTGATCAACCTTAGTAATGACTTGAGAATCCTCAATACAGACGTGTTTGTATTTCACCGCATATTCAGCGAAAGATGAGGAACGGGAATGGTTGTGCTTACAAAGTTTTTGCTACTTTCAAACCCCTTAATACCTTAAGAAATTCTCTAAGATCTGTTAAAGACATTGTAAACCTTAACATGAAAGGGGTCTACTCCATCTCGTGTTCATGTGGGATTCCCTACATTGGGGAAAAAGGTTGTTCCATTAACCAAAGAATCCAAGAACATCCAGCGAATATTAAGCACAAGTGTTCTTGTTCCTTATCTTTAGCTTAGCATGTGGTGAAATCCAAACACCGTGTCTGCATTGAGGATTCTCGGGTCATTGCTAGGGTTGATCACTTCCATAATAGGAAGCTTAGAGAAGCCATTGAAATTGAAAAATGTGTTATTAATCTTAATAGGGACGATGGTTGGAAGCTAAGTAGAAGTTGGATCCTTGCCCTCTCTTCGTAATATTTATTTATTTATTTAATTTCGTTATCTTTTTATTTTTTTATTATATATATATATATATATATATTATATATATCATCTTTGACTTTCCTATTAAAATATTCGAGAATAATTTAATTATAATAACAATTAATCTAATTGTTGAATGTTATTAATTATATTTAAAAACTATTTGATTAAAAAAAAAAAAAACTTACTTTTAATTATGATTATACATTTACAAATATTCATTTCTTATTCTATTATTAGTAGTTTCATCTAACTAATTTAAATAAAATAATTAAAAATAAAAGTAAAACAAAACAAAACAACATGGCAATAAATATATACATGTATTCAACTAAATTTTAATGGCTAACTCTAGAACCAGATGCATCTTTGATATTTAAATATTCTGATTGATTGATTTTTTCACATTTGTCTTGGGATGAACCACATTAGATGGATCAAAATGTTGACCAAGAACTTATGATGTGATTAATTCGAAAGACATCAAAATCAGTATGGATCACAAAATTCTAAAATCAAGCACTATCATGATCTATTTTTACCCTGAAGTGTCTTCCCATTAGGTAAGGGAAGACATTGCTTTAGTGCATGTAGTATTGCCAACATTTCCTTTTCATAAATAGGTTTGTGTAAATACTTTCCTTCGATTAGATGACTTTCAAAAGCAATTGATCTTCCTTCTTGCATTAAAACAACACCAATTCCATTTCCTAAGACATAACATTCCACAATAAAGGTTTCTGTGAAGTCTGACATAGCTAAAACCAGTGCTTGGAACATTGCCTCTTTAAAAGGTTCAAAGGCCTTACTTGCTTCTAGAGTCCAAGAAAATGCATCTTAATTGAATGATGTTAGAGGTGCCGCTATTCTCCCATAATTCTTAACAAACTTGCGATAATACCCAATAAATCCTCGAAGATGCTTTATGGTTGTGGGGGTTTTCCATTCCTTAATGGATTTAATTTTGTTAGTGTCTACCTTAACACCCTCATGAGATACAATATGACCCAAATATTCCACCTCCTATACTCCAAAGAAACATTTGGAGGTTTTTGCATATAATTGTTTCTCCTCCAACAGTTTGAGCACCCTGTCAACATGTTGAACATGATCCTTCCAAGACTTGTTGTAGATTAATATATCATCAAAAAATACTAACACAAATTTTCTAAGGAAAGGTTTGAAAATGGAATTCATCAAATCTTGAAATGTTAGTAAGGCCAAAAGTCATGACCAAAAATTCATAATGACCCTCATGAGTTCTGAACGTTGTTTCCGGAATGTCTCCATTCCTCATTCTAACTTTATGATATCCTGAACAAAGATACAACTTGGCGAAGTAAATTTCTCCATGTAATTCATCAATGACAGGAATGGGAAATTTATCTTTAATAGTGAGCTTGGTGATCTCCCTATAGTTCGGACACATGCGTTGTGATCCATCCTTTTTTTGCACTAATACTATTGGAGGAGAGAAAGAAATTTGACTAGGTTGAATTATACCAACCTCTAGCATTTTTGCAATCATACGTTCAACTCTTTTGGGCATAGGGATATCTGTAAGGCCTGATGTTTGGAGGAAGACTCCCTGGTATCAAATGAATAGCAAGATCATGATCACGAATAGGTGGGAGGCCTTTGGGAGTCTCAAATACATTGGAATGATTGTCCAATATTTTTTGGAGATTTGAAAAAATGGATGATTTCATTTTTTGAACCTCTAGTGAGCATAATTGTGAAATTACGCCTCGCTTTTATTTCTTTAGAAGCTTTGTCATGCCATTAGAGCTGATTATCTTTCCCGGCTTCCTTGCGATACCCCTTATTTCAACTTCTTTTCCTTCATAATAAAATTTCAATAAAATTTCTGAAAAACTAAAAGCTATCGTTCCCAATGATTGTAATCATTAAACTCCTAATACAACATCAGCACCACCCTTGGAATGGAAATCATTGGGCTATTCAATACATATTCCCCCATGGATAGTTTGGTATTATGGCACTTTCCAGAGCAATTTATAGTTCCTCCATTTGTAACCATCACTTGACACTCTCGTGCTGGATATAAGAAGCAATTCAATTCCTTGGTTATCGTACAATGAATAAAATTATACGTACTACGTACTACCCGAATCAATCAACACTATTACATTTTTTTGCTTGATATGTCCTTCTATCTGGAGAGTTTAAGGAGTGGTAATTCTTGCTAATGCATTACAAGATATGGTCATATTCATTTCTTCTTTCTATGGGGTTGGTTCTTGGTGTACACCCTCTTCTTTTGACGTTTCTTGTCCCTTTTCTTCCTCCTCTTCACAATATATGTAAAATAATTTATTCTCAGCACACTTATGACCTTTAGTGTATTTTCTATCGCAACTATAACAGTCTTTTTTCTCTTTTTTCCTTCAATTGTTGTGGTGTCAACCTTGTAGGTTGTGAAAGGCTAGGAGCAGCAATAGTTCCATCTTTATAGTTGTGAGTGGTAGACTTCTTTGTTTCCATAATTTTTCTTTCAACTTTTCTTGCCACCCTGAATGCCTTCTCCAATGAATCAGGTTCCCAAAGGCAAATTGCACGTTGGATGTTATCATTTAAAGTCCCTAGGAAGACATCAATCCTATGCTCCCTTTATCTTTTAAAGTCCCTATGAACCCTTTTGTTTGAGATTTATCAATTGGCTAAAGGTGTTAATCTTTGTACCCTCATAATGTGCTATCATTTCCTCTGTAAAAATTGATCAAGTGACAAGTGGTTTACGAAAACAAAGTCATCGATACCATATAAGCTTATTGGATTCTAAATATAAAGATGCAATGTGTACTTTTTGTGTGTGTTGCACATTATGGAGATCAAAATATTGCTCCATTTGTAGTATCCATGTTACCAGATCTTTGCCATCAAACTTTCTCATATCTATCTTTGGAGTATGGTGGGTCTTCAATCCAAAGTTAGAGTCTATGAAATCATGATTAATATTCATTTTGCCCTCATCATGAGTTCCATCTAATACCTTTTCACCATTAGGAAGAATTTCGTGTAGCAACTTTGTCAAACCTTCCTTCAACCCCTCCATGTCTTCTTTTAAACCATTTTTCAAATATTCCGTGTTGCCTTTCATTTTTTCTTCTATATGATCCATCTTAGCTTCCATTTCATTTTTGGTTACTCTTTGCGAGAGCGAAATTTGTTGCACTTAGTCTCGTAATTATGATATATGATGTTGCATTATTTCCTCTTCTTCATGTGTCATAGTAGATATTTCTAGTTTCTTAATGGGTGTTTCTATTTTCTTGCTTCAAGTCGTTTTCGAATCAAACAATGGTATTTATGTTTCACTATGCCCTTTGAATCACTTCAAACTATTTTTTCAAACAAACTTATGTCAATTTTTTAAAATTCCCACCTTTTTCTTGCTTTGTAGGAGCTCGATATTGAATCTATTGTAACTCTATAAATTCGGATCTCCATCATCTGAAATTTCATCCTGTGGTATCCCTATGATTCTTCTTTCCAACCCCATAAGTCAGATCAAATTGGATTCTCCAAGAAAGAGTTATTCCTGATATCCCACGATGTCTTGATTATAGACTGGTTCAATATAGAAAACTTGCACAGAGTGCTACATGTCATTGTTTCAACCTTCGGACTTGAAAATGATAAACAAGAAACTAGAGTCCGTTCAATTTCATTCACTTCTCACGAAATTCAAATCCAATGCGCGGAGAGAAATTTATGACAAATTTCCTTAGGTCACATGTTTGAGATTGAATTATAGAGCCTGCAAAAATCATAACTTACTCGGGTTATATCTTCGAAAATGTAGTGAACCAAGCTCTCAAATTTTTACAAGGTGTTCAGCACGATTTCAGCTCCATGTGGTAAAAATTTCAGCTTTTGAATCTTTGTAGACAAAAATTTATAGCGAAAATACCAATATGACCTGTTTGAAGCAGTGTAACCCTAAAATCCAAAGCTCTGATACCAAATGTTATGCAACCATCTCACAAAATAGAAGAAAAAATAGATCGATGACTTAAAAATTATCCTCTTCGAGGGGGAGACCTCCTTTACATTACATAAATGAACAATTCTTGGATGATACAAATTAAAATACCTCCTTTGTATATATAGGAGCCTAAGGAGTCACAATACAATCAGAGCCTACATAACAATAATAATGTAAGAGCATGACAATAACAATAGTGGGCTTCTATGGGGCACAACAATAACAATAAGGGGGCTACACTAACAATAAAAGTAAGTAGTCTACACTAGTATTATAGGGACCTAACAGGGAACTATGGAGAATATTGTAGAAGGGTCAATTTGTAACTAATGTTGAGGCTTGGATGGGTCAAATATAATCCATAGTTGACTATCAAATTATGTTATAACCTAGCCACTAGGAGAAAAAAGGGTTCCATTATATTAACTTGTATTTTGTTCCGTAGTAGAGTAGAGTAGATAATAGAGTGGGTTTGTGTTTTATAGTAATCATAGGCTAGCAGTCCTGGGTTGCTCCATAGATTGTCTTCTCCTTTGTATTTGCATCATGTACATTTCAGGAAAAAGAGCACAAAGTAACCTCACCTTCCAACTTGGTTTTCTCCCAAAAGGGTTTCCAAGAGCATATCTTAATGCTCATTGTGTTTTGTGAGTGATTTTATTTTTATTTACCTATTCTCTATTTCTTGCATATTATCTATTATGCATAAACAATAAAACAATATTAAAAAATCCAGAATCTAAAGGGAATTAACCCTTCACAATATAGATTTTTGTTTATTTCACAAATCTATTGTGCCAAACTCTAATGCGATGAATATCCATGGCAATTTACAAATCACATTGATATTAGAGCCAAGTTTTTTGGGTATTTTGTGGGAAGTTGTATGGGATCATCAGTTTAAACAAAAATCCATAAAACCTCAAACATGGCCAATAAATCAATTCATTTCTACCCTAAAGATCCAATAGAAGAGATGAACACATGTTGAAAATGGCTTGATCCACTTTCCACCTAATTCTTGTTTCTTGTCTTGTTCTATTTCTTTTTTCCTTTTTCATTTTTTATCATGGTGAATCAGTGACTCGTTGGAGTAATCAAGGTGGGGCCTATGATCAAACCTAGTAGCTGACACTATAACACCAAGATCATATCAGACACTATACTAGGAATTTATGACTTAGCAAGAGTCAAGACTCCACGAGGGTGGGAGAGCCTACTCCTTGAAACTTATCACAACGAGCCAAATATGCCTCCCCCATGGGACTTGAAAGCAAGTGAAGGGGTTAAATCCCATTGCGCCAACCACGTAGTCATCCCACGAGAAGACCTTGATTGTTCTATTTCTTAACACAATCATATTTTTTTGTTTTATCCCATAGAGAAATTTTCTTAGGATTGGGTTGAGTCCTTCTATGGTTGCATATCCTAGAGAGTTACTCTCATAAGAGACAAGCTACTTTAGATCTTAGGGTTTCAATGTTAACATCTTACCCTACTAAGTAATCTACTAAAACTTTTCCATCAATTGAGTTTGTCCTTATAAATCCTTGTACAAAGTGAAAAATTGAGATGGAGATGGACCATCTACACCGACTATGAGAATTCAAGAGAATGCAATGAGTAATATCCCACCTAGTGCTTCCCCAAATAAATATGTCAATACTGCCAATCATTAAAAAAAAAAAATTTATCATTGACCTCATTACTAAATTGGTCATGCAACCAAGGAGAAAAAGAAAGAGGTAATAATTGATTTCCTTTGCAAAACAATAATAAACTTTTAACATTTTATTCACAATTTCAAAGATAAAAATTAAAAAAAATTTAAAAAAAAAAAAATATAATAATAAATAAAATAAAATAAAATAAATAAATAAATCAAACTATTTCAATTGGAGATAAATCTCCAACTAATAAGATTGCATCAAAAACTAATCCAATCTATTTTAATAACATTGTATTTATACCTGAAAGCCACATGTCATAAATATCATTGTGCATAGCATTCATGACAACAATCTAGATCCATGTGTAGCTTCAACACAAGTAGGTCACAAAATCTCTCAACTAGGTGTTGAAATATGTAACTAGGTTCAATCTTCATAATGACATATGTAATCATGATTTTATGTATTTAATAAAAAGAGAAAAATAAATTTATTACTATTATTTTTGAAGCATAGGTTTCATGCTCAAGAAAAATTTATTGTTAAGTCAAACACCCATTGAGTGCTTCTAGGTTTGTCATAAAGTCAATTGAGTCATTGTCATGTATTGAAGACCCATTTGGGCATGTTACATGTTGTAAAGAAAACTTATTTGAGTAAAAATAAAGTCAAAAGACTCTCCAAGACCTTTTAATGGCACAAAGATCAAGTCGGCCTAAAGAGAGCAATTTGTACCCCTCACAAGCCTATAAATAAAAAGGAACTCGACCTCATTTGAACACACTCAAAAAAGTTCTATCTCCTCAAGATAGGAGTTGGAAAAGGACGAAGAAGAAGAAAAAGATCCAGATTGAAGTTTTTGGGCCTTTCTCTCTCTTTCTCTTTTGTTAGGGTTTCTACTATTTTTGGGCTAGATGATATTCTAAAGCTACACCGAAGTTGTGAAGCTGCAAGGTCAGAGTTGTGAAGTTGCAAGGTCGAAGTTGTGAAGTTGCCTCTAGATCGAATTTGTGATGTTGTTAGGTCAAAGCTGCTGAAGCTGCATCAAGGTCGAAGTTGTGAAGCTGCTAGGTCGAAGTTGCTAAAGACGGTAGGTCAAAGTTGCAAAAATTGTTGTTGGAGTCGAAATTGCTTAAGAAGTTGTTGGAAGGAAGGCTCGTCAAGAAGGAAGGGTGACTTGGTCTTGGAGGGTCTTGGTCAAGGGTCATAGGTATTGGAATTCTTCAATTAAAGTTCTATAAGAAGAGAAGAATTATGTTAGGTTTTCCTCTCAATTGGAGAGGTTTTGGCCCTGGTTGATTGCCTATATCTTGTGTCTTATTGTCTCATTGTTCTTTATGATTTGGTATTTGTTTGATGATAGAGAACACTAATAATAATAAAGGAAAGAAGAAGTTAATCAAGTGAAATAAAAATACATCAGAAGCAGTTATCAAAGTAAGAGAAATCACCTACACTTGTTTCCCCATAGATTTCTCAACATGGTATCGGAGCTTAGGTGACTACAAAGGAAGTACAACACGAAGAAGGATACTCTAGGGCCAAAGTATAAAGAGATCATCTTAGAAACATCAAGAGCATCAATCATCAAGGACTAACCCTGTCATCATATTGAAAGGGAATAATTAAGAGCATCAAAGAAGACCTCAAAACATTAGCTCATCCAAAGAAGGGTTCCCACTTGGGTCTATTTTTCTGGGCTATATTCTCCACACGTGTGAAGTATTAATACATTTTTCTATAGCAACAAGTATCGAATTGCAGCCACCATCAAGCATCAAATTTTGTGCCAAGAAAGGTCTCCTTTGCAAGTCGAGATAACAAGAAAATGAAGTCAAGTCAAGCGAAATAGAAAGGAGGCAAATTTGTCCATATTCTAGCCACATGTGTGAACTAGGGTTATTGTAGAAAAACATTGAAATTGCGTAACTTCTGCATCAAGCCGAAATTCTGAATAAGGGTTGAAATTTGAGGTTGTGAAATAAGTTTAACTAGCATTGTCTTTAAGGAAGAAAAGCAGGAAAAAGCATTGTCATCATCATCAAGAAATCAATGTGATCTCCCTTTGAGCCAAGGATAACTTTTGAAGAAAGACATGTTCTACATCATCATCAAAATTAGAAAGGCATCAAGTGAAGATTTCATCATGTAGGAATATCTTCCCCTGACAAGTAAGTATTTCTATATCTATATTTGAATATGTCAAAATGACTTCATATTGCAAGGAGAACATCAAATTGGTTGAGTCATCGAACTTTCTTGCATGTAAGAAGAAAATGAAGTTGTTGATCATGTTAAGGGTTTAATTGTCAAATCGTCGAAAGAAAAAGTTCAAGCTCTACAAAATGAAGATATCAAAAGAATAAGGAATAGCCTCATACTTTATGAGGGTGTCAAAAATAGGAGACCAACTCCAAGAGTTGGGAGAAATAATCTCTGACAAGGAAATGACTACCATAGTGCTCAATGCATTACTAAAGGAATGGGGCAACTTCACATCAAGCATCTATGGGAAGAAGGAAGATACTCCATTCAATGAACTATGGTCATTGTGCAAAATCAAAGAAACAAGGCTGAAGTGAAAAATCAATGTAGGATCAAGCGAGAAAGCTCAAGCATATGCTGCCATGGCTAGAACAAAAGGAAAGTTTGGGAATCTTGGTCCTCAAGTACATGTCGAAGGTTCAAAGTTATGGCTATCATGAATATGGGCACTACAAAAGATATTGTCCAAAGCTCAAGAAGGAAAACAACAAAAGAGGAAGGCAAGAAGCCCATCTCACTGAAGAAGTGGAAGACGCTGAAAAGAGTTTTGGGGCCTCTCTCTCTCTCTCTCCTATTAGGGTTTCTACTATTTATGGGCCAGATAAAATTCCGTCGCATCATCAAAGTTGTGAAGCTGCAAAGTCGAAGATGTGAAGCCGCAAGGTCGAAGTTGCGAAGCTACCTCTAGATTGAAGCTATGAAGCTGCTAAGTCAAACCTGCTAACGCTGCATCAAGGGCGAACCTGCTAACGCTGCATCAAGGGTGAACCTGCTAACGCTGCATCAAGGGCGAACCTGCTAAAGTTGCATCAAGGTTGAAGTTGTGAAACTGCTAGGTCGAAGTTACAGAATTTGTTGGAGTTGAAGTTGTTGGAGAAGTTGTTAGAAGGTCGAAGTTTGTCGCTGAAAGATGTGGAAAGAAAGCTCATCAAGAAAGATGACTTGGTCTTGGAGGGTCTTGGTCAAGGGTCATAGATCTTGGAATTCGTCAATTCAATATTTATAAGAAAGACGAATTCTAGTGGCTTTTCCTCTTAGTTGGACAGGGTTTTGGCCCTAGTTGATCGCTGATATCTTGTGTCCTATTGTCTCATTGTTCTTTATGATTTGGTAGTTGTTTGAGGATAGAGAACACTAATAATAATAAAGGAAATAAGTTAATCAAGTAAAGTAAAAAATGCATCACAAGCAGCTAACAAAGTAAGATAAATCACCTACACTTGTTTCCCCCTAGATTTCTCAACACTAAGGACTCGGGAATTCCAATTATAATGTAAGTGCTCACAATATTAATCTCACATCTCACTTGCTCTTGAGTATTTTCTTCAACAAAAACTCACTTAAAGTATTTTCTTCTAGCTAGCTCCTTAGGCAACTCCTTTTCCCTCTCTTCTACCTTGTTGCAACTATCCCCCTCTACTCAAATTCCCTTTCTCCCATGTTGATTGGACTCCCGCAATTCCCAAAATGATTGTACTCAGTGAATGCTTTAGATATAAGTGAGATGCTTAGGTCTTCTAATATTCAAAAAGGGAAATAGAAGGTTCATCACAAAATTGATTTAAATGTTGTCTTGGTATTATTAGGCATGCAGAATTTCCCTTGAACCTTTCATCCTCCTCTCTTCTGGAACGATGGCCCTATAACATTGTCATTATCCCTCTCTGCCATTCATCGTGTTTACAAATATATATCAATAATTTAGAGACTAAAATCTAGACTGTGTTTTGATAATTAAACAGATTTAAACTTCACTAATATGAACGGAGAACATATTAGTTTTTAGTCTCTGTAGATATACAAAGGAATTTTTTTAATGAAATGCAGAAGAATAAGTTATATAGAGAGGCCTTATGTTCTATATGAAAAGTATGGCTCTTTATGGTATGTATGGTAAAAGAATTACTAAGCGCACAATGCCTGGTAGTCCTGTAAGTTCAGGTCATATGGGGTAAAAAGCCCACGGCTTCTTTTATAGGTCCATAGGTCCATAGAACATTTTCAATACCTTTAGAATCCCAAAGATGTGTCAGTGAGTTTTCGGAACAGATTTCTGGATGGATTCCGTGCAAATATCAAACCTTTTGTAACAGTTTTTGGGTGTGCTAATTAGAACATCAAATTGTTCTTTACAACACAGATCAAACTTATAAAATAACTACTAGGCTTTTGAAAGACAATATTTTTCACGTCCCACATCTTTTCTGGAAAATAGGATACCTACAATAACGACAATAGAATCCTAGAGATGGGGAATCATACTCAATAAACTTACAACTGAAAGAGAACTTTATTCAAGCTATAATAATTATTCGACAATATAACTACCGAGGGACTTGAGATACATTTGCAATATCACCCTGCATGTACAACCCAACTTGGTGAAGTTATGTTATCAATGCAGTTTGCCACGAACACATTAAACCCTGAACAATAACTGGACCAACAATAGTATCAATTTATCAAATTTAGTTTCCTAAATCAATGCACTTTATTGCAAGCGACAAGCTTTTCAATCACAATTCAGCAATTCAGGTCCAAATTTTCATAGCTCAGAAGAACTTCATTCACAACAATTCACGTGAAACTTCATCCAAGGACTGGTAATAAGAAATAACATGCTATATGAATGAATAAAAATAATATTGTGAAATTTACAAGCGAGGCCAAAACTTCCAGAGAAAGATTTGGAGCAAGACAGGATTACAGTTGCTACTGCGATCACAACATAAGCTGGAGAATATTAACTCCAACCATCTGAATGTAGCCTCAAAAATATCAATCGATCCAAGCAGAGATGATAAATACAAGCGAATTTTGAAAGCATCGAATAATGGTACATCATAAATTGGGATGTGAACAGATGTAAAGGAATGAATGTCCCGGGGTATACAAGTGTAAACCCATAAAAACACTTGCAGTGAAAAGTCAACTTAATTCACTTGATCCTGCAATGAAGCAGAAGGTTTTCCGATTCTCGGCTTTACCTGTTCCATCCCCTCTCTTTTTCTCTCAGCTGCACAGTTGGCTTTATGCCACCTCTATTTGCACATAAAACTCTTTGGGCCGATATATTACCTGTTCCAGAAATCCTTCCCCAGGCTCTTGTGGAGCTTACACGCCTAACTCTAGTGGTATCAATTGGAGGAAGCTTTTGCACCCCGAAAGTTGAGGAAGGAGCAGCCGTGGAGGTGCCATCATTTGGCCCTTTGAGCAAAGGAGAATTGAAGTGAACTTTCTTGTTTATACTTTGTCGCAATTTATTAAGTGTGTTAGAATTCCTTAGCCCCCTTAAGCTAACAGGTGTGGCAGTTGGAAACAAGACAGGGTCTTTATTAGCAGTAAAAGGCTCTTTGTTATTATCAGTAAAGGGCTCTTTGCTATTAGCTTGTTCATCCTCATTTGTTTGAGAAGATGATATATTCCCATCCAATACGCCATCATTCCTTGTGACTGGCAAAGGGACCATGGTAATTCGTCTTGCAGCAAGAGGAACTAGCGATGTTCTTCTAGCTGTTGTACACAATGAAGCTCTGCCTGTTTTCCTTGGAATGGGTTTCACATTTTGATCATCATATGGCTCAGACTTATTCTCTTTCTGCCCCTTTGAGTAAGGATCTGTCAGGCCATTTTTCAAAAGGAGCTCACCCTCCTGTGGTTTTCCATTGCATTCCATAGCATTAAGCATTTGTTTATTTTCAGTCAAAGCATCTGAGAGGTTGACCAAGTCCTTAGACAATACATTTGTTTCATTGACAGTCTTTACACCTCCAAATTGACGTACGAGGAGAGGTGGCTTTTCAGCCACTTTTCCTGCCTGCTGCTGCTGTTCTTTGAGTTTGCTTTCCAAATTCAATCGAGCCTTTCTCTCATTTGCAAGTTGTCCTTCTAGTTCCTTTACCTGCAAGAAGGCAATAGAAAATTTTCCTTGTATTTATGTCTTGGCATGTAAAAAATTTCTTCCTATTTTATATCTGATGAAAATAGGAAAGCATTATATGAACCTTGTCATGAAGAAGTTTGTTTGCCTGGTCTCTTCCTTTCAGTTTTGCCTCCAAATTTTGTATGGTTTCTTCCATTTTCTTCATTGAACCCTCCTTTGATTTTCCATCTTGTTTGGCCTTCTCGACCTGCAAACATTAAAGAATGAGGTCATCCATGACAATATTTGATATGGTTATGTGGACAACAAATTTGTAAACAAATTCTCCTCTACTAGCGTTTGCACATGTAATAAGCCATATGTTCGTAAATTACCATCTGTTTATACTTCACTAGCTCTGTAGAGTCAAACTGTTTCCTAGCAGGACCCAGTTCTATTCCACGAACTCTGCTGGCAAAATTCAGTGAGCAAAGTGTTTCACTTATGTCATTTTCATTTGGACTAATCTGTACAAACATAAGTGTTTTTGAGTCTCCTCCTGAAAGTACAATGAACAAATCAATCAGAACTTGTTGTCCCCTTGTTTAACACCATAGCCGCTGCCGAATGAATAAAATTATAATACGATATTGGCAAAACAAGCAACCAGATTGCAAAGGCTTTTATAAGCAGGAGTGATCGATACCTAATGAATCTTGTAGTAAGTGTGTCAGCTTGGAGTTCCTACAATCACAGAGTAAATAATACAAACTAAGAATTCTGTAGTTACTTTTGAACTTAATCTAAATAGAACAAAAAGAGAGCGGCTCAAAAGAAATTTTAGAAGGATATAATGCTTTCATTCATTAACTAACCTGAAGGGAATGTGACTATTTTTAGTTGCAAGAGAGGATATCACATCCCCAAGAGCAGAGAGTGACTTGTTGATGTTCTGTGCTTCCTTAAGACGATCC
This sequence comes from Pinus taeda, assembly GCA_000404065.3. Taxonomy (NCBI): domain Eukaryota; kingdom Viridiplantae; phylum Streptophyta; class Pinopsida; order Pinales; family Pinaceae; genus Pinus; species Pinus taeda. Next base: position 41,853 of record APFE030448796.1, on the reverse strand, counting down.
CCTTGAACATCAGTTTTTGCTACTCGCTCACTTCCAGCTAGATCAACCAACCAAAGCTTGCTCCTAGTGCATTCTCCATTAATTGAGTTCTCCCCCCTTACCATCACATAAAGTATGCTGCAAAATGATAACAAGATATATAAAAGTTAAGTTCTTACCCCTAAAGAGACTGAAATTTGGAACATTTATCAGGAAGGGAACAATTTGTGCACCAGAGAGAACGACTACTATGCTGATTAGGTACACTGAAATTTGGAACATCTATCAGTAAGAGGTAAAAAATGTGCACCAGTGAGAACGACTACTGTGCTCATTGGCATTAGTGGAGCCAACAGCCCTAGCACTGCTTCCAGTTTGCAGCACTTCCCAAACCTCATTCATACTGTGCACTTGTGCTTCAACAAGACCTGGTACGTGATGAATCCCTTCTGCCATCTGCTTTATCTCTAGTCTATCAACAGACAAAATTCCAAAATAAATTAACTTTTCATAAATCTCAAGGACTAAAACCACTGCCACCTAATTAAGAAAAAGTTTAGATTTCAATGGCTGAATAGATGTGCTAGGAATTACTTCTTTACAGCTTGTCCTGGCTGAGGAGATGCAAGCAAGTCACGTATCTGTTCATTGTAAACCTCTAACACACTCACAGAGATATCATATTTGAATTGTCCTTTCCTTTCATTAGCTACTCGGAATAGCTCCTCCAATGTTCGATAGTTAACACCACGGTTTTCTTCTGTTCCCTCCATTGTAAATGTCTTTCCAGTTCCAGTTTGTCCATATGCAAATATACAAACATTGTACCCATCCAAAACTGATACCACAACAGGTGCAGTATCTGCAAAAACATCCACTGCCCATAACAACAGTAACAGAGTCAATGGCCATTGCTATACCCAAGAACATCTTTGTTCCACATGGCAGATTAGAAAGGTAATTTAGAGAGGTAATTTACACAACTTTCGCTTAAAACATGCTTACCTTGACCAGCTTCTGGAGTAAAAACTGAATCAAATTTGAAGACCTTTTTGGAGGCTCCATTGGTTCGGATACTGATCTCAGAATCTTTTGCAGTGTCAAATTCTGCCACAGAAACAGCTCCTTCTGCAACCTCTTGAGCACTCAATGGACGACACCTACAGAAGACTCTAATATTTCCTGGAGAAGTTAAATATCAGTCAGTTGGCCATCTAGCCTAAGGATTCAGATTATAAATAGCTAACATGACCGTAGAGATGACAAACTTGCCTTTCAGCTCCAATAGTTTGTTATAAAGCTGTTTGCGTTCCTTACTCTCTTCTACAAACTTTGTTTTGAGTTCAGTGTACTGGAGTTTTAGTTCCTCATGCTGATTAACTGCAAAAAAAATTCTTTATCAGAAGAATATCAACTGTCATAGGAAAGGTTGGACAGTGGTGTAAAACTTTCAATACTCACCCAGAGCTTGCACAGAGGAAGTCATTTCACTGATATCAGGTAGCGCAGAAGCATAGCAATTTGCCTCCTCCAAAAGTTTAACATATTCACTCTTCAGTACCTGCCATCCTCCCCTCAAAGAGTTCAAGAAGGTCACCATATATTTTATCATGACAATAAGCATGCTTCTTGGGACGGAAAACCAAGTCCACTTACCTTGATTTTGTCGTTTAGATGGTTAACTGATGAGGCCCACAATTTCTTTTCCCTCTCGTGCTGGTCCTGAAGGTCTCTTAGCTCATTCACTTGGCCCTCCACAGCATGAGCTGTAGACATAAATAAATACTTCAGGAAAAAAGTATATTCCATAAAGCAAAACAAACCATAATATGACTTGACCCAACAGCCATAAAAGGAACTAGTTCAGTTGATTCTTTTCCCAGTACCTAAAGAGCCAACATGCAACGACTTGCGCATAAGTTCATTCCTGAGTTTCTCAAGTTGGCGGTTGGAGTCTTCCAGGGACATCCATGCCTCATGACATTCTTTCTTCTTCAATTCATAATCTTTACGCAGCTCTTCTATTTTCTTTTCATACTCCACAACAGATTTACAACTCCTGCCTCTACTCTGAAAAACAATTAAAAAGTAGTGTTTCTTATTTTAGACAACCTCCACTACAAAATTTATAGCTTATACTGATATGACTACACAAAATTACAAATGAAGAGTTTCTTGCAAACATTCCAACAGCTCTGGAGGACACATTAATGTGGTTTTTGTGTTTCAAATATGAAAGGGAAAAAGGAATACCAACACCATTATTACCTTCTGATTATAGCCCTCTTCACCTACTGCTAGTGCCTGGTTCGTTTGCTTCAAATCAGCTTCTTCTGCAATCACGATAGGATGTTTATTCCCTTTATGACCTGAAACTTAGATCTGTTAGTACCATATCAAACTTTACATCCTCTAACATTACTTGTAAAGCTATGCTGGCAATGGATCATTAGCAATCGAATCAAATAAAGAAAAGAGGTAATACCCAAAGATTGTGCTTTTCTAATGATGATGGCACAGACAATAGGGCTACCAGTGACCGCTTCAAATCTAACAGTTAGAGTTCCCCCATCAATAACACGTGCCGGGGCATCCATCAGAACAAGTGGAGTGTTTGAACCAACCCGAGCATAAATGTCAAGCTCAGAAAGAATCTGCAAATATAATTTCATTCAGTGAAAACTTGACTGAAATTGGAAATCATGGAAGAAATAGTAATACAAGTAAATGTAGATTTTGGTAATCTTGCCTTATCCTCCTGTATAAAGACATCAAAAACTCGCATCCCTGCTGGGCCATTTGTGAAGACTATCTCTGCAAAGTGAAGATCAACGTAGTAATCTCCAGCAGGAAGATCACCAATTATATACGAAAAGTTTCCAAACCGAGCTGTTTGATAGACAGATGGGCCTTCCTTCTCAACAATTGTCTCATCTGTTCTCAGCACATCTCCGCCCACAAAATATAAATCTTGTTGAAAAGCACTTCCCAGTGGTTGTTGATCTCCAGCACTTATGCACATGACAGCATCCTCTACAAGATGCATCAAATAAGAAGAATGCACTATAGAAGTGTAAAATTGTGAAAAAGGAAATAAACTTTCACCTTGTCATTAGCAGGTGACACCCATAAAGTATTGCACCCAGAGCACCAAATCGGAAATCTTAAGACAGAGTTCTTAGAGATCTAACCCTACAAGAGTTAGATGGTGGCATTACCTTAATATGAGCAAAGGCTTAACCTATTTAATGACGAAAGAGATGAATTGCTTTAGTATGTCCCTTCAGTTTGTAACTCTGATACGTTTTTCAGAAAACTCATTCGAGATTTCATTACTGGAAAGTCACTCAACATTATTTCAGCCATGTAAAATGGCACTGACGGATTTTTTTGCTGATAGAAGTCAAAAATGTTAGGTGTATGTCTCATTACCAATCGTTGGATTATGAGGAATGGCATATCAGAAAACCAATACGAGCAGAGGCTACGATCTATTATCTCCCAACTAGAAACACGTAATCCACATAAACAAAAGTGAATCATATGCTTTGGCCAACTAGATAATGTTTCATCCAGAATGTTTTCGATGCAAATTTTTTAAAAGGGTTTTCAATTTATCAACAATTGCTAGAGTCTGCTTATTGTTAACATTACAAATTCGGCACTAAGAGAGAAGTATTAATCTTAAAGGTTTTTATTAATTGCTGGTGAGCCCACCAGAATGCTTGAGACGATCCATTAGGGTTCTGTTTTTGCTGCAGTCAGACCAGCCATATGGCATGAGTTTCAAATGGACAATGCCAGTTGCAAGTCTGGGGCACTTTGGGTGGAATAGCTACTCATCGTATATAAGTTAAAGCCTTAAAGGAAATCAGTCTTTCAAGGTTAGTTTAATTAGTTGATGCCACTGTTGCCAAGATGGCGTTGATGACCGGGCACACTGGTGCTGGTAATTGAGTAATCAGTTTTCACGAAATCAGGTGCATTAGAAGGTTACAATGCTCACGTTACACTAAGTACAGTTGAAAGCGTCCAAAAATCTCAAGTCTGCTATCCCCCCCTCCCGATTGGCAAGTTTCATGAAACGCTTATGAAAATAAAAACAAACTTAAAAACTAGAATATCGGGATAAGAATATCCAAATATAATGATACAGGAAATAAAATAGAACAAAAGCCCCCATTCATTCCTTCCATAGCAAGCCGTTTGGTATTAAAACACAAATTTAGGGTTTTCATACAAACCCTAATGACGTAAGAGAACTTACCTCTGGGAATCTCTATATTCTGATATCCTGTTACGAGTTTGAGATGGCCATAGCAGAGTGTGGGATCGTCTGAGTTTTCAAAATTCATGTCAATATCATCACTCTGATCCCCATCTGGGTGTTCAAAGTCCATGTCAGTACCATCACTCTGACCCCCATCTGGGTTTTCAAAACCCATGTCATTATCATCATTCTGACCCCGATCATCGCCCGTATTGTGGGTATCAGAAGAAGGATTACTCGCCACATTGCAGGTAACAGAAGAAGGATTACTGCCCACATTGCCGGTATCGGAAGAAAGATTACTGCCCACATTGCAGGAATCAGCAGAAAGCTTACCACCCACCTGGGAGGCATCAGAAGGACTGCCATTTAAATCGCAGGCATCGGAACAAGGAACGGAGATGGATCCTAATGTTTGACTCTCAAAACCACTCTCAGGTTGTTCTATTGCCTCTGACTCAATCTGGGGTTTCTTCTCATCTTCCTTTTTAAGGGGAGTACTGAGCATAATTTCAGACCACCCCTCTGCAGCTGAGGGGCTGACCTCTGGAAACATGGCTTGAGTGAGACCCTGTTGTTCCATGGAAGCAGCATTTACATTAAAAGAGAAGCCCTCTGAATCTAATTCCATGTCCGGAGAGCCTGCACACACTACAGCATCCGGCGAAGCCCCTGCAACCACAGTCATTGAATGATATCAGAATACCCTAAAGAACAACATGGGTTGGGTGCCCAAAAAGCACAGAGTCACATTTGACTTGAGCTACCCAACCAAAAAAAGGGGGGGAAAACCCAAAGATCGCATTCTGCTACATCCCATTCTTGATTAACAAAAAGCCCAGTTAGCATATAATAGCAGACAGATCTGAAGCAATTGACAGGGGGCTTCGAATCACTGACCTTGTCCAGGGCTCCAGCTCTCCATTAACAAGGAAGGGAAGCTGTTCTCCATAGAGAATAAACGGTGACGAGAGCGATGTTTATGGAAATACTTGCAGAGCACAATACAGAGGCATATGCAAATGCATAGGCAGACAAGGGCATCGATCTCCACAAAGACAGAAAAACCCAAGCAAAACCCACGCTCCCGGGCTTTAACGGTAAACTCCATTCATTTTCAAAATATCTAACCGTTTAGCTTTCAAATTTTGAATTTCTCGCCTCTTCGTCCGCAGCCGTTGGATGGAGGGACAAACGGATCGCCCATCTTATACGACATTTAACTGAAATCGGCGATAATTATGACAAATTTAGAAAAGCCCGTCAAAGCCCGGGTGCAGGATGAACGGCTAACATTCTCCCGCTGTAGCCGTTAACTTTCTATTTCTCCTCTGCGTCTTCTTCCCTAATTAAAGACCATGTTGGATGTTCAACACCCCTCCAAGAAGGAAGGAAAATGGCGCCGCTCTGCTATGTCCATTTTCCTGAAAATGGCAGGTTTAAGAAATGTTTCTGACTATAAAATCTTAGATACTAACCGTTGTGTAGTTTGATATATATATAGATGATATATGTTATATAACTAACCTATGGGTATATGGGTATAGCACTATATAGGTATAGAAAATTATTTTAAGGCTCACAAGGTTAAAGATAATTTATGGGACAAATTGTTTTTTCATGATTGATTTATTTGGCCAAAAAAGTAATTTAAATATTAAATTTTAATTTTTAAAATAACAGGTTTTGGTTTTAAATTGTTAATAGGGAAGTTTATTTCTAGATTTCAAGATATTATGGAAAGAATTGCTTTTTCCTCTGGTTAATGTATTCGGCCAAATTAATTTAAATAATATATTTAATTTTTAAAAGATAACGGTTTTAGTTTATACTGTTAATAGGAAAAAAATTTGTTCTCACATTCCAGATTACTATATCAAGTTTTTTGTGATCAACAGATTACTCGCATCAAAATTGGTTCTGCGTCATTTCAGTGGGCAATGCTCAAGAAAAAATTACTATTTAAAATATACCTATTTTTCTATATATTTTTATATATAATATAACAAATTGTATCTTTAATTAAAGGATTTTTTAATAAAACAAATATTGTAACAAATTTAATTATTAAAATATTTTTATTAAAAAATATTGGTGGATGAAGGTTAAAAATATTAAGCTAGTCGTAACCGACTAATTTCTCATGATTTTTTAATTGTCCACCTAGCACACTAATTTCTCATTATTTTTGAATTGTAATTTCTCATGATTTTTGAATTGTCCACTTAGCACTCATTGCACACTAATTTCTCATGATTTTTTAATTGTCCACTTAGCACTCATTGCATCGGGTGATGCTCACAGGGGTGAAGAAGTGGGATTGAAACCGGGGCTTGCACCCGGTAACCAAGACTTCTTGGGAGGTCACCCATCCTAGATGGCCTCTGGCTCAAGCGCGCTTAACTGTGGAGTTTTCCCCACAATCAAGGCAACTTAGCTTGCTACCCCATTTGCAAAACCCTTGTGAGCATCACCCGATTCAATGTGTAATGCCCTCGCTGTAGTGCGACGGGCGTGCACGACCGCAAGCGGGCAGAGCGCCGGGCAACACGACATGGAAATGCGACGTTTCTGCGAGTTCTATGCGACGAAAGAAGAGCAATTTACGACAATTAACAAATGAATTGGAAACGAAGGTAGATTTATACCCGATGTGTGTGGGCATGTGTAAGGGGTTGGCCGGCGGTTCTAAGGGCGAGTTGAGGGTGTGTAAACCACATGTTAGGGGGTCGGCTGGATAGCCACCACCGACACTACCATGCGTATATATTGGATACGTTTGGCATTCATTTGAACACATTCGAACAGGCATCACTTGTGCTCTTCGCATAGACAAGAAGGAAGTGCGCATTTCAGGTTGGAGGATGCGCATAGCTCATGCGCACAACTTGGTAAAGGCGCAGAACTAGTTCTTGGTTGATGGTTGGCAAGGTGTGCCGTAAGTTGGGTGATGGTTGCAGATTTGTGTCGGGATTGACGAGGGTGCCTTGGCAGCTCGGGTGAGCACCCACCCATCGTGCAAGGCGTGCACAAAGATGTTGTAAAGGTTGTTTTTCCTTTGTTGTAAAATTGACTAAGTATTGGCTTGGAGTTTGCCAAGCATTACTTCTGAAGATTGTATTATTGGAAAACTGATATAATATATTGTTGGGCAGACTTGTTCGGGAGTTGCCCCTCCCCTTTATATCGTGCAATTGTTGTCTTCTTTTATAATTGTTGTGGATAATGAATAAGTATGGGTGTTCATTGATATAAAGGTTAATTGATATTATACTTGGTTGCGAAACACAAACTAAGTACACGGTTGTGAATTAGGCGTAGTCCATGTGCACAAGTATTGTTAAAAAGAAAGTGTTCGGTGGTGCCACACCTCGCCGGCACGGTTGAAAGACCACCGTAGGCTTGGGGGCGTGACACAATGAGTGCTAAGTGGACAATTCAAAAATCATGAGAATCTAGTCAGTTACAACTACCTCTCATGGAAATGGTCATAGATGAATGGCTTACTTAACGCAGTTGAAACCCAAAATGATATCTAATATAATGCATTGTGAAAACCCCAATACTTAATTCAAAAGAGTGAAGGGAACTCTACTTGAATGGCTCATGAGGCACAATACTTGCTAAGGTTTTGCAAATGGGGTAGCAAGCTAAGTGGGCTTGATTGTGGGGAAAACTCCACAGTTAAGCATGCTTGAGCCAGAGGCGATCTAGGATGGGTGACCTCCTGGGAAGTCTTGGTTATGGGTGCAAGCCTCAGAAGTGATGATTGACACTATGTAATTCATCTCACTAGTTTCAATCCCACTTCTTCACCCCTACGAGCATCACCCGATGCAATGAATGCTAAGTGGACAATTCAAAAATCATGAGAAATTAGTCAGTTGTGACTACCTCTCATGGAAATGGTCATAGATGAATGGCTTACTTAACGCAGTTGAATCCCAAATGATATCTAATATAATGCACTGCGAAAACCCCAATACTTAATAATTTAAGTGGTTACTAAAAAAAGTTGTTACTATCCTCATTCAAATCTAAATCTCATTTGTAATAAAATTAATAATTGGATTTTAAGAAGCGAATATCATCATATCCATTGTTACTAACGTCACTAACCTTTCTTATCTTTGTTAATAAAATACAGAACTTTAGTAAAGGATTTAAAATGTAAGATTTCTTTTACGTTATTTTTTGAAAAGGTTTCTTTATTTCTTTTTTTTATAAAGAGATAAAGAACTTTAGTAAAGGATTTGGATTTGAAAGTAAGATTTTTTTATGTTATTTTTTTTAAAAGGGTTTTTTTGTATTTTTTTTTTAAGGACGAAAAATGTCTGTGTTCAAGGTTGTTGGCCTAGCCTTCATTGATATTATCTCAAGACCCTAATGTGTAGTTATATCAGTTTGTAGAGACAAAACATCACAAGTTAGAATAACACATTGGCGGTCGTAAGGGGGTCCATAATGGAGTAGACTTCCACTTTTACCAAATATGTCTAGGTTTTGGGTCATTGACTTGTTTTCTTATCTTAAGAAAGATGACCTCTTAGCCAAAAAGCAATTTTAAATTATAATTTGAAACCGTGAAGGATTCTTTTACTTACATTTGAAATAACTTTAGTTAAGAAAGTAATACTTCCTCATTTTATTTCTTGTTTGGAAGGGATCATTTTACTTACATTTAAAACATCCCTATGATATCACTTTTTTCAAGTTTATTGTTTGGTACATAACAAATGGAAGTGTAATAGTTAGTTAGATTTTTTCCCTAGATTTTATTCATATTATCTCAAGACCATAACGTGTAGTTAGATCATTGTATAGAGACAAAACATAACCAATTGTCATAACATATTGGTGGTCCATAAGGGTGTAGACTTCCACTCCTACCATGACTTCCCCTCCATGTTCCTTTTAAGTCCTTCATTAGGGAATAGATTAAATAGGATTGGGAGCCATACAACTAGATTTGTGTGACAACAAGGAGCCTAACAATATCTTTTTTCCATTCTAGTTTAAAGAGGATAATCATGCTGAAGAAAGGATCATGTGTGGCCCCTAGATGTGTCACAATACTAAGGTGTCAAACCTTATTAGGTTACTTTGTAGGTAGATTCCTTATTAATTCTTTCATTACGGTTGGTTAAAGAGGATTAGGAGCCATACAATTAGCTTTCCATGACCATAAAGACACTAACAAAGGGATTTTTCCAACTCCCATGAATAGAGGATAGTCATGCTTCAAGGCAGTCATGCAAGTCCCCCTAAATGTGTCACAATACCCTAGTGATATTATCTTAGTCATGTGATATTAACTATCCTCCTCTTGTAACACTAGGTTTTCCTAAACCGCATTTTAACTCCCCTTAGGTAGTTCAATTACCATGAGCCCTAATATTTCTTTAATAAATATTTCACTCAAAAAATAATTTGTATTACTAAATTCTACAAGAGAGAGATATGAGAGAGAGAAAAATAAACATAAAATCAACACTAGTGTTTTCCCTAAAAACCATTAATCAAGAAAAATAACATCAAAGATATATATTCATTCCATTAACCTTGGCCAAGCTAACCAAGTTAGCCACTTTAGGAAATTTATAATGGAGAGAAGAAGTTGCTTAAATAGCTTTCCTTCACATGAATGCCATGGGATAAAAGCATGTGCCACCATAAACCACCTTCGGGACACCCACCCTTGATTGAATCAAGATCAAGCTACATGTATTTGGATCAACTTGCCCAAGACCTATATGAACAAGGGTTTATAAAATTAGCTCAAAAGGCATTCAATGTGTCTCCCAAAGCCCCATTTAAGAGTATGACCACTACTAAGATAAATATAACCACGTTGACTTAAATCACAATTATAGGTGAGAAACTCATTGACTCCTTTCAAGTTTCTTCCTCCCAACAAGGGTGGGGGGTAGTTGTAGCGACTAGTCTCATTTTAAGTCTAGATGGGCAAGCTATAGAAAATCCTTGAAACCTTGCAACTGCTAATGAGAGAAAAATAATCACAAAAGACACAAGTTTTCTCTCCCAAAAATCTACAGAAAGAAAACAATGAATAGAGACACAATCACACATAGAACACAAAATATATCTCGCGAACCCAACTGGGAAAAACCCCTACTTGGTTGTATTGAATCAACTAAGCAATCTAATCTATTACATAGAAATTGCTTTAATCCTGAAGCTCTATTGCAACACTAATCAACTCTCTCTCAAGGCTTGCCCAACACTTAGGAAAATAAAGCATGCTAGGAGCTCCTATTTCCTAGCGCAAATCTACCCCTTAAAAATAGGAATTTCTCCCATTTGCTTGCACAATTCTCAAGACAAATTGCTCCACTAAATCCTCAAGCCTTCACACAAAAGCCTATGTATAATAAATAAATACATTTATGCCTTCATTCAATCTCAATAGGAAATTTGAATTGCATAACCTACTAGGGCTAAATTTAGCAGTTGATACAGTTAACTACGAGTAAGTTGAGTTAACACAAAGTCAAACTACTCAACTAGACTTAAGTCTATCTCTATTCTAGAACTAGAGATCACTTAATTGACAGACACTAGAGTTAACTCCACTAGATAGTTAATTTTAACATGCCATCAAACTCAAATTAAGTGACAATAACTTAGTGATAGGACACATCACACATGTTAACTGACAACTAACTCAAGCAACTATGAGACTGAATTTTAATTAGCATCTTTAACAAATGCACAAGTCAAAGAAGTCATTCCTTGCTACAGCCTCAACACTCCCTCTTAGCGAGGAAGGGATTCTTGGATGAACCATTTCCACATGGATTTGTCTTCAACTCTACCAAGTTCTCTGTTGTTGCAGTTGCTCCCTTTGAACTAGAGGACTTTTTTGCTTCCTTTTGTGGAACCTTCTTTGAAGACCCATTCTTTCCCACCATGCTATTGGAGTTCACCATGTTATCACTCAGGTTGTTCCCTTTGACTCCCAAGGGAATACGGCCGAGGTAACCACAAACCAATCTTTAGACTGTAGGTCCTAGCCTACCAACAGTCAGAGTGGGCTCTCTCTTCAGGATTTAACTTTGTTTAAAGGATGATTTTAGGCTAGATATGATGCACATGGGTTTTGATTTGGTTTAGTGGGATGTTTAATCTTAATCAAACAGAGATGGCATGCAAAGTGTAAGAAATTCAAACCATTGGGCATGGAGTCATGACTGTGAACTGAAGGGTATGTCTTCTTTGGTAGAAGAGGGGAATATGGAGCAGGATAGCTACACATGGCACAATGATTTTATGCTGGAACAAGAGTGAAATGGAGGTTAGGGAATGAGAGGCAATTAAGGATCTCTCATCCAGCCAAAGAGGGAAAGTGGATGAACAATACCTAGGAGCAATGAAGAATTCCCAAACAGCATTGATATGTGAAGGGAATAGCTTAAACATGCACAATTAAGAATGCATATTCATCACTGATTCGAGGAAAACATGGAAAGTTACAAGAATTGAGCACAGAGGGCATGAAAACCAATTCTGGACTATTCTTTTTTCCTGCAACTTAGATTATGATATATATTTGGTACAGCTATGTATAAACTGATAAACAAAGGGAAGAAAACATATTGAACCATGAGCAAGCACGAGAATTCCATACCAATTTCTTCAGCCATTAAAAACATAACCAGCCAGTTCAGATGCAAGCATTCCAACAATCTTTGATTATAGAAGTTCTTAGTATTTACAGTGCAGCTCTCAAAATGAGTGATCAACCAAACAACCCACCAACCCTTATTACATTGTTCAGGGTTGTATTTATAGGAAAAATATCTACAACAAAGATCTGCTAGAAGATCTTTTTTAGGAAATAAATGCAGTTAACCTAACTTGTCTTATAAGTAATGAAAATATATATCTAATGTTGCACTAGGGGCAGCTGTTTCAAAATGAGGCTATATGTCGTCCTCTGGCAGCTCTGCTTGTCCAATCTGCAATTACTACGCCTTTCACTTCTTATATGCACCTCTTAGTCAGTTATGTTTCTCTTAGGTAACTGTGATTCCGATTAAATCTGTTATGATTCAGTTTTAATGGCCTGTGATTCTGTTCTAGTATTCATTGACTTAGTTTGGATGGTCTTTAATGCTTTCCCAGCTCTGATATGGTCGATCTGATACTCTATGTCGCTTCACTGATACTCTTTGATTGAATTTGTGCTTCTTCTTTTCTTCGATGTGGTAAAAACAGTTAAATCGCCCTTTTTCTGCCCTTTCGCGGCAAAAAACAGTCGCTGAGAAAAAGATTCCCCATTTTGGCCTATTTCCCGTAGCGATGTGCGATTAGCGCTAAGCGATCGCGCATCGAAAACTGCCTCAGAATTTGATTCCGGGCCTCTGAAGCCTCGATTTTGCGCTTGCGTGCTTTCCTTTCGGTGGATGATGTCGGCGGTACGGTGGGTGACATCAGCGGTATGACGGGTGATGTCAGCATGACATCAGTAGTGGGACCCAGTACGGATGATGACGTCAGCAGGGTGACGTGACAAGGTAACGCACAGTGGCAGATGAGGTGGTGGCATCGTCATGAGGTGAAGTGGCAACAGGGGAGGGCGGTAAGCGGTTTGCGTCGGACCGTTTTTGGTATGGGGGCGGTATCTGTCAGGGGCAACCCGACGCAATGAAAAGTCGACAAGTGTCCCAGTGTACAACGATGAAACCGTCGACCATCGGGCACTATTGTGCCGTCATGTAAGGGCGCCCGATATGCATGAGGGTCGTCGGATCTGGGAGAGACGATCCGGCGGTGGACGAGAGAAGAAGATGAGCGGGTTTTAAATAAAAAGCGCGCGCGATAAACATTTGATTATTCGCGGTGGTGGGTGGGTTTTAGACTTTAGGTTTTGCGGGTTAAATGCGCGCTTGGGGTCATGGTTATTCATTGACCAAATATCAATGAAATCCAAAGGTTATGCATGCGCGGGGTGTGGTGTGGTTTGGTGTGCAGGGGAGGGGTTTAGCATGGTTATTTATTTAACCAGAGGTTTAAATAAATCCCAAGGGAAATGAGTGTGGAAGGGCTAATACTAAGGCCCCAAATAGATCTAGTATTTCTCGGACTTTTATTTATTAGGCTATAGTTGCCATGGGGTGGGATATTTAATATTTTTGGGTTTTTTATATAGTTTTCACATAGTAGGGGATAGGGGAATGACTTGGGGAGCTAAGTAATAAAGTTAGGAGTTAGTATGACTTGGTGGAATGGAAATGTAAGGGGAATGATGAATTTGTGTAAAGATTATTACACAAGAAATGTGGCTTCTTTTCACTAAGCCAACTCAGATGTCAACTTGGTTTTTTAACCAGAATGGAGTGAAAATGGACTCTTTGGGCAGATCCCAAAGTCCTCAAGGGGATGTTAGTAAATAATTTTGGAAATAAGAAGAAAGGGGAGTTAGAGATGCCTTGCCTGATCTGATCAACATGAGACAGTACCACAAAACTGTGATCTGGATAGATATGACACTTGAAAATATGCAATGGATCACATAGCTTGATTTCTGCAATCACAAAACTACTTACACAACCTACTTTACCTAGCATTTTTTCTTCTTTTGGTTTGGGTGCACTTGAACTAGCAAACCCAATCTTTTCAACATTTTCTTTTATTTACTGTCCTCCTACCTACATCTACACTTATTCCATCCAGGGGCTCAGATTAAGTTGTTGAGCACCCTTGCTTCTCTACCTATCTAAGAACCTGCCCAGATTAAGTTGTTTGGACAGATAATGATTCTCTATATTCTACAACAGGAAATTGAAACCTAGGGAGACCAAGATTAAGCTGTTTGGACCTCCCTTTAACTGAAAATTCTTCAAAAATGGAGTAACTCCTCAAAATTGGAATACAGCAGAGGCACTTAGGCTGGCAGACTCTCATGGACACTTCTTTGGCCTAAGTGTTAAATATGGAACATTGCAGCCTGCAGAGCATGACATATTTAGCATGTAAACATGTCAGTCATGAAAGATGAATACCTGCTATGAGCAGGAGGCTAACACACCACTTTAGTCATAAGTGCCGTGTACCCTATATACCTAGGTGTTTGCTTCTTGATGCTGGAAGACTCAACTCTCTTATGAGCTCCCTTAACTAAATCCTCTACCCACTTGGCTCGAAATTTCCCTATACTGGAAGTCTCTAACTGAGTGGTTTCCTCCACTCACCCTATGTTATGGTCTTCATCATCATCCTGTTGGTCAACTCAACTACCAACTAGCTTAGGCTGGAATTGAGATATTAGTTGAGGTTCTATCTTGAGATCTATATCCTGCTCTCGCTCAACCACGACATCTCTACTCTGAGAACTCTCTACCTTGTTGCTCAAGGTTGCACATGCATCGACTTCCAAGTTATAGAGGTTCTTGATCTTGACACCAATTTGCTTGAATTGATTCAAGGACTGCTACTGAGACAATGTTTTTCTTCAATCTTGGAACATACATCACATTCTTGTGATGGAGAAGGGAACTAAATTCCCTATTAAAGCTCATTTTCCCAATTCCTTTGGTCATATATATGCCATCATCTCCAAGCTCGATATGGAATTGCATGTCTTTCTCCTCCAAACTGCTTAATAATTCTTTATTCCTTGTCATATAGAATGAAGCCCCTAAGTCAACTTACCACTAACTACCTCGAACTGAGCTTGACATGCAACTTATCAAAGAGAAATCCAATTCGGATTGGGAAAAGAGTGCTTCTCCTCCTGTTGTTTAAACATCATGCTTGTTGGATTTCTTGTTTAGACATTTTGTAACATAATGTCCAAACTCGTGACAATGAAAACACTTGATCTTGCTAAGATCCTTCTTTTCCTTGCCTCCATTATGGCTAGATTCAATTTTGTCTTGGGCCTTCTTGCCCTTGGATTTCTTCCCTTTTCCAATTAAAGCAAAGTTCTCCTCATCTTTTGTCCCATATGAGACTCCATCCCTAATGCTCTTACTTATCTCTTCTTGCACAAGATTCGGCCACAATCTCTACCAATCGGGGAGCTTATCTTTGTCATTAAATGCATCATGGAAACTCTATTAGGATTTTTGAAGCCCAAGAAGAGTAAGACTCACAAGCTCTATTGATGGAATCGTCTCTCCAACACCTCCAAGTTCATCCCTCACTTGAGAAAACCTAGAAAGATATGTAACAATGGACTCATTTTTTCCCATTCAAATGTTCCTTTATTTGTCTTTCAAAGTTACTTGTAACAGCCTCGGGTTAAAAGTTCATGTAATAAATTTAATAAAGAAAAAATAAGACAAAGGTCATGGGACACGTATTCCAAACTTAATCTTGGGCAAAAACATCATAGCGGGTGTCACTTTCAATTTAGTATGGCTAAGAAAATTGGCAAAGGCATTGACAAAGGCAAAGAGACATTAAATGGCATATATTTATGAAAATAAAGGAAAATAGGAGAAGAGGGAGATGAAAGGTCATAAATTTGCATGAGAGGAAAATTGGAGGAAAAATAGAGGAAAATGCATAAAATAGAGGCCTCAATGATAAAAAGGCTTTTGAGGATCAATTCACAGCGTTTTTCAGTTTGGCTTTGGAATTAGATTTAGAGAGGGAAGAGCACCAAGAGGAGAAAACAAGCAAGCAAGAAAATGAAGGCAAAGGAAGGACAAGGAAAGTAAAGTTTAAGCAAGGAAGGTTGGATCAAGCAACTTCAGTAGGAAGACTTGTAGGTAACAGGTTGCATGTGTGATTTCCTAGTTGCTTTGTGAATGCATGGTACATGCATTTACGTATTTGGTTCTCTTGTTGTCAGTGGCATGGGTTTTGTCGGGTGTGATAGTAGTTTTAGAATTTCCTTTCCATTTCCGGATACCATGGTGTAATGGGATTCTTTTATTTGGTTGAGCTTTGGATTGTCAAAAGTTTTGGAACCAGGTGAGGTGGTCTCAGGAAAATTCCTGAAGGTTTGGGGGTGGAGATGGTTTAATCTCTAGGAAGCCCTCGATAGGTGGGTAGAGACAGGAAAATTTCTTAAGGTATTGGTGAAGAAACTCTGAGGCATCCAAGCTTGTTTTGGGCATTGTGATCTCTTGACCGGTTTTGGTAGGATCGCAATAGCTTGAGGGTAGAGGTGGTTTAATCTCTAGGAATCCCTAGTTGTTTATGTGATTATTTTGGCTTTGTGGTCTCTTGACCAATTTTGGCAGGATCACAATAGCCTCAGGGTGGAGGTGGTTTAATCCCTAATTGTTTATGTGTTTGTTTTGTCTTTGTGATTTCTTGACCAATTTTGGCAAAGTTTGTGGTAGCCTGTGGGTGGAGGTGATTTAATCTCCAGGAAGCCCTCGTTGTTTACGTCTTGAGATCCCACATTCATGCTTGGAATATGGCACAATGGTGATTGGTTCAAAGAAAGATTTGGTTCATCTCAATCTATGGTCGAGTGGTATGTGGAAGTCCCTGACTTGGTTGTCTTTTGCATCAATTAATAAGAGATTTTTCTATTGTAATTTATGAGAATTTGTACTTGTTATTATGGTGATTTGATGTTTGTTATGTCATGGTTAGTAATTTGGTTATATGTTGGTTATAAACATGGATTTGCAATGTACTCTAGCTATGTCATATTCAGGATTTGATAAGCATTTGATGGTTAATGAATCCATGGGCTGACAAGTGGTATTGCAACTACTATGAGAGGGAATTAGACCTTTTTTATGATTCTCATATAAGTTTCAGACTCTTATGTTTAAATATGCATTCATGACCTGTAGATTACATGTTCACCATATGTTTAACAAAGTGACTATCATGGTTAGGCATAATTAGGTCAAGTTTCTTATATAAGTCTGTATGTTTAGCATTTTCTTCAAATCATTTATCATTTTGGAAAGTTTTAGGAAGTTTTGGGCAGTGGTTTGGAGGTTTGCATAGAATTATGGCTCAAATCTCAATACCGAAGGCACTAAATTGAGTGGTTTAGGTCACAACTGCACTTAGGCAGGCTTATGCAAGTGGTTGGAGGGTCACGTCCGCACTCTTGCAAGATTGTGCATGCGGTTGGGATTGGGTCAACAGGGGTGGTTATTTGGCCCTTGAGTGTCCTGCAAGCCTTGTAGGATGTCAGGTTGTGGTTAGTAAGTTTGATTTGTAGGCCCCACTTCCATAACTGAAGCTTGAAGGTTGGGTCACGTGATAGAAATTCTTCATCTCATGTTTACCCTGGCAGACCGATGAAATTGGGTAAATGTAGGAGGGGTGCTTATATATTAGTATCAAAGCTCTCATGTTCAACACTTGGACTAGATGGGTGGAATGTGTTTGTCATACATGCATGTTAATGTCTATGTGGTTGTTATGCATACATTGTCATGTTTATGGTTTTCATTCATGTGGTCATTGGATGGAGTTGGTGTTATCATGCATGATGTTGATATATTGATATGATTATGTATATACATGTATCATGCTAATCTGGATTGATTTTGCAAATGAGATGGTCTCCCTTGAACTTCACTGAGGTATGTTGATTATGTTTATGTTTGGTTATCTGACATGGTATGTTTACAAGAAGAGGAGGATCAAATATGGCTAGTAAAATGGTGGATTATAGTTCACGAGACTCTCCTTATAGATCAAATGAGTAGCACAGAGATGAGTTCTCTCCTATCATTGAAAATACATTGAGAAGTTTAAAGGCAGAAATTTGAAGTTGGAAGTCAGATAATGACAGGATCATTCAGTCATAGGAAAGGTTTGCTAGGGCATAGGAGAAGCAAGAAGGAGACAATGCAATGATCCTTTAGAGTTTTTCATATTTATAGAGACAGGGAAAACCATTGATCAATTACAAATAGGAGGAAAAAACTAATGGGGCATATGGTAGCAGGTCTCATGGTGGGCACAGGTTAGATATGGATGACATAGTCAGAGATGGTAGGTTCTTAGATACACCTGATAGGAGAGGTGGTGTGTTGTCTAGGAAATCCTCTCTACAGACAGAGATGATCCCTCTAGCCCAATGAGTGGGACTAGCAACCTACGTGACAATCTATTGGACACTTTCCTAAGTTACAATTGAAATAAGAGACAAAGAAGATGGCCTACCTTGTCCTGATGCTATCACGTCTTCCTTTGTTGAATATCTTGAATCACTTGCATCATGGGATTGATCCTGATGCTCACAACGTTTAAACACCTTCACAAGAGATCAAGACACAACAAGGCATGCAAATACAAATAACATAATAAAAAGTAACCTACTTAACATATCAAGGAGCATTAAGATAAACTAGCATTTGCATCAGATGTTGCAAAGGAAACGCCATAAGGCATAAAGTGTGAAAATCCATTGTCCATGTAGTGTGTGCATTATTCAACAAAGTGGATCTCTCTAAATTTGTTGCAAACATTTATGTTGTTGCATTGCTAATTTTTTAGAATCTACTACTACCTCCTCTTCTTGGAATATTAAATTTCTTATTACAATCCCTCTCATTATTGGCATCACAATTTTTTCCACTTTTGTGGCTTTACCTTCAACCTAAAGAAACATGAATTTGAGTCACTCAATTAAAAAGAAATAACTAAATTACTATTTATCGGGTTTTGCATAAAAACAATTAATAGCTCATATTTACAACCCTTTAAATATTTACAACCATTTAAGTCTTTTATTTATAACTCATATTTATAACCCTTTAAAATGCAACTAACTATCTATATTTTTATTAATAATAAAAGGATTCTTCTTTATAAAACTAACACTCACATGCTACCCCTATATATTTATCTTATATTTAATATTCATTGTCCATCAATTGAATGACAAGTTGAAAGCTCAACTTAATTGCACCTTTCTGAACTCCTTTGTGGGAATTCATGTCCCATTAATTTAATGGCAAATTGAAGTTTCAAATATAGTACACATTTTATACGAGATTCAGAGAGTTCATGAACAAACTTTCAAGGTTTTGATGGATCTGGAGTTCATGAACAAACTTTGAAGGTTTTGATGGATCTGGGTCGTTTGTATTTTCTCTGATGTTCTCAGTCGTTTGTATTTTCTCTGATTTTGACTATATTACAAAAGCCAAAATCTCTTGGGTTGTGGTGAAACCATGGCTAAACCATAATCCAAGAGGAACCATGAACAATCCAGAATTAGCGAGTATATTACGAAACCCAAAATGTTGTAACCTTGGCTAAACCATAAATCCAATTGGAACCATGAACAGTCAAGGATTATCGTCGCCAAAAACATAAAAAGGCACATTGTTTCTATTAGTATATGTCCAATAGAACTTGTTGTACCATATTGTGGATTCCTGTGGCCAACCAATGAGAACCAAATACTATGCTACCTTTGTGGGTGGAATCTAATTAGCTGTATCTAACCCCGACCAACGTGCCGTATGCCCCAATGAATATCTAATAAACTATATAATCCAAGAATTATGTAACACAACATATACTGATAAGGAGGTCTCCTTCCACAGGCTCTAGCATTTACAACGTGGAGTTGCAACAGTAACTCACTATTGAAAAATAACTATTTGGCAATGAGTTTATTTTGCAAAGAAACACGCTGGACAATATTCCATATGGGCACAAACTGGAATTGACTAACAGAGACCAATTAACATTTCACATTTGTAGCTTTGCTAACTGTTTATGTTCTATAAAATACTGATAAAATGATAACCTTATAGAAAAATCAGACATCACTTTGTAGGGTGTGTTATTTGTATTTACACAATTGATTTTTTTATTCAATCAGCTATGCTATTCTCTGTGCTTTTGTTGAGTTCCTTCATCACCACCATCATTGGGAAATTAATTTCGCTCTTGAAGTATGAAACGAGTAGCAATTCCCAATTGATCTCACACTACCACCCCAAAGAAGCTAGCAATCCTGATATACAAATCGAACCAGCCATCCTATCAAGCAATCCATGTAGTTCTCGGTCTATAGCTTTGATAACCCAAAACTCAAATCTTTTATATCTAATATGCACAGAAATTTTCACATTAATATGTCTAGATCTCATTCTAAGATCTTTACAGACCTGATACAGAGGTAAACCAGATTTTTCATACTATGGCAAG
This sequence comes from Pinus taeda, assembly GCA_000404065.3. NCBI lineage: Eukaryota > Viridiplantae > Streptophyta > Pinopsida > Pinales > Pinaceae > Pinus > Pinus taeda. The sequence continues at coordinate 21,488 of APFE030448796.1, read as the reverse complement.
CAATATTAGCAAGTCTTGGAGTCTCTCTTATGTAATGTCTCCTTATTTGATATTGTTGCTTTAGTATGGTTTGGTACAGAAACTTAATTGTAGATATTGGTCTCCTGATCTCTTGCAAACATTCTGATCTGATGATTGTTATAGCTATGCATCCCATGAATACTATGGAGATTTTAACTGCAAACCTTCTGATTGAATATAGGGATATTATCATACAAATTTCTGCTCTTATGCAGAACTTGGTAGTATAAGCCTTCTCATCTTTAGGAAGGCTTTTGTATGAACAACTTGTCTACTCTATAAACAATAATATACCATAGTGAAATGCTACAATTCTCTGATGAGTAAAGGCCTGAAGCCATAGACTGTTTCTTTGCACCTGATACACTGATTATATATACTTATTGCTATACACAGAATATAGCAAGCTCCTATTGTTCATTCCATGCACAAATTATGACAATTTTCATGTATACCATAGAAACTATTATACAGTAGAAAGAACAATCTATTTTGAGTTAGTATCTAGAAAATTTTGATGTATACTAATCTTAGTCCTTTTGAAAAGAATTCAAAATCTTTGTGATGAGCAGTTGCTTAGGTGGTCCAATGCATGTTCTAAATGTAGGGAAGTCTGAAATTATGTTGACTGTCATTCAATGCGCTTAGGAAGTTCTGTTGTTGGAAAGTTTGATTGGGTTGCATTGAATGAAGCAAGGCTGAAACATTATTGTTGACGTTGTAGTTATAGTTGTTCTGCATGTTGGTGAATCTCTTTGCAAGGTTGGTTTCATCGTCCCCAAGAACTCTTAAAGGAAAATCATTCATATTGATTAATATTCAAGAAGACATCACTTTGTAGGGTGTGTTATTTATATTTACACAATTGATTTTTTTATTCAATCATCTATGACATTTTGTGTGCTTTTGCTGGGTTCCTTCATCACCACCATCATTGGGAAATTCATTTCCCTCTTGAAGTATGAAACGAGTAGAAATTCCCAATTTCTCGGTGGAGGGGGAGAGGAGGGATGGATTCCATGGTATTGAAAACTGTCAAGGGGGTGCTACTATGAACCTACTGCCGCCACATCACCAATAGTGTTTTTCACTCCCTTTGTTAAACATCGAACAAACAGAGGGGGTTCACGATTTATAATAACTATCGATCTGCTATCATCTTATACTAGATCTACACGATACCCCAAGATTTGATATAGACAGAACTTCAACATTCTCAAATGTTAGTCAGAAATTGGACCAAGATCTTGGAAATTCCCTCTATAACAAACACAATTGGTTAGTAGACTCAAGATATTTGCTTTTAGAATGTGCTCAGAGAAAAATTTATTAAGCTATGTATGCGATTAATAAAACTGAATGAATACAAAAGGGTTAGGAATAATCTTCTCTTGAATATCAAAACCAGTGACTTCTAAAACTCTGGTAGAAGATGCACCCAGATCTGAAAAAGCATTTTCATGATATCAAAGCTTCTAATTCCAAGCCATGAAGGAAACATGCACCCAACAACCAACCTTCAAATAAAGGATCAGCTGTTTTGCAAAACTCGGCCATGCCAAAAATTGAGTATATACCCTTTAGAAAACCAACAAAATCTCCCAAATTGTTGACAATTTTAAAAAAATTCTAGTGTCTCATCTAATTGAGGGCATTTTTCAAAAACCCCATTATTTGGAATTTTGAAATTCTCCTTCAATTTCCTGGAAACTGCACCTAAAGTTCATTGTTGGAAAATTCCCATGAAATTTTGATGAGTGGTTTCCAAAAGCAATTTCTCGGTGGAGGGGGAGAGGAGGGATGGATTCCATGGTATTGAAAACTGTCAAGGGGGTGCTACTATGAACCTGCTGCTGCCACATCACCAATAGTTTTTTTCACTCCCTTTGTTAAACATCGAACACACAGAGGGGGTTCACAATTTATAATAACTATCGATCTGCTATCGTCTTATACTAGATCTACACGATACCCCAAGATTTGATATAGACAGAACTTCAAAATTCTAAAATGTTAGTGAGAAACTGGACCAAGATCTTGGAAATTCCCTTTATAACAAAATCATATAAGACTTCTCATGTTTTTGTATAGCATGGTTTGGCATGGACCGCCATGGATGATCCTTTGGAGCAGGTTGAGCAAACCAAACATCTCCACTGTAACTTGCATTGTAGAAGGGAATCTTCTCCCTTGAAGTATATGTCTAGCATATCCTTCGTTCCGACTACATGCCTTATCTAAGGTAGAGATTTTATGAACAATTACTCAGAAAACTATGAAGAATATCTCAGTATTTTTTAGTTTTTTTTATGATTCCTACTGCTGTCGAAAGCAAACTCGTTTGAAACATCCATGCATTCTTGAAATGGCGGTGATAACCTCTCCTCCTTACCTGCCCGATTATTGCAATGAGATGAGACTCCACTCTGCCTCGGCGTCCACAGCCTATCGTTGTCCGTTGCCAAGCTGTGCTACCAGGGTCACCAAATTGAAAGTATGCAAGGAAGGTAGCAACCAATAGTAAGGTTATTGTAGAGGAAACCATGGGAATAGAATTATCCTTTGAAGTTGATGACTTCTTCACTTTATATTTATATTTCAATTCTCCTATGGCTGTAATGAATGTTTCAAATGCACTTAATAAAAATGTATCCGTTGTTGACTCTAGTGGAACATTCTTCAGCTCTCTGACTAATAATCAAAATGCAAGGGGAGACGATACAATCACCAGCACCCAACAGACGTACAATTATCAAAGCACTCAAGGCCGCTATTCCAAGCAAGTTAAAGCAATCAACTCAGCACTTGGGATCAAATCCCACAAAGCAATTATGTACATGCTCTTCAAATTCCTTCAAGCTTTTGAAAGTAAAACCATGAATTATCAATATAATTTTACAATAATAAAAAACAATTAGAAGGCCTTTAGCGAGCTCAAATTGCTCATCTGTTAGGCTTGAACCAACATCTCTTCTAGAGAAATTAAACAATTCTAATTTAATAATCCTATCGGCCTCTCTTTGTACCTTTTGGGACAATTGCTAGTTTAGTCAATTTTGTCTAAGGTGTAGTAAACATATGTAGAATTGTAATTTAAATTGTTTAGTCTACATGATCCAAGTGCCCAATTGGATTTTGAAATCATTGGATCCATCTATGCATTCAAAACTAAAATTTAAAAATACACAGGATCAAATCTCTAAGAGTACAGAGGATTTACATGCTTTGCACTCTCTCTAAGAATAAAGACTATTTACAAGTTTTGCACTTCAAAAAATTTGATCCCTCTCAACACTTACTAAATTCATAATTAAGGATGGATCTATCTTAATAGATAATAAATATATATATATTATATATAAATATAAATAGTGTATTTATATATTTAACATTATTATCTAATATAGATTATAAATATAATAATTGTTCCTCTAAATAACACATCTTAATTAAAGTGACACTCCCTAAAAATATGATATAAACATTATTTTCCTATTTAATTTCATGAAAAATCAATTTTTATCTAACATTAACATTATTTATTTAATTATTTTTCTTAAATATTTTTAATAGCTTAATTATATTATTTAATAAGTATAATATATATATTGATAATCAAAAAAAAACAAATTAAAAATTATATTGTTTCCCTATTTCATTTTTTCTTGAAAAACAATTTTTAACATTTAACATTATTTTTATCTTAATTATTTTTTCTTGAATATCTTTTTAAATACTTACATTATTATTATTATATAATTATAAATATATATAGTTGGTTTCTCTTAAATGAAGAAGAAGAGGCGTGTCGCCATATTTAAATGGAAGTAAGGGTAAGATGGTCCTTTCGTAAAGGGAGACGTGTAGCCGTTCCAAAGCGTTCGTTCTGAATACCTATTATTAGTGTTGGTGGGAGAAACTGCGAGGAACGTGGGGCAGTTGAGAAAGAGGCGTAGAAGAGTCGAGCATCTTCTTTTCTGCATTTAATCTGACGGTGGAAAATGCTTCTATCGTCTAACATAGATAATCGATGGTCCACAATCGCACACGGTAGCAGCTGGGGTTGTTGATTTCAGAGGGGAACGTCTTAAAGCGTAATTATTTAATTTATAAATATTTTATTTTAATGTGTAACTATAATTATAATTTAACAAAGGCTGAAGGCCTAGAACCACCACAGTCGAGCCTTGTGTTTCATATAATCATCATGACCAAGAGCAAGTCAAAACATACATTACTCGTGCCCGTCCATGAAGGCCTTTTCAGTGCTCCACCAACCATGCACCCTGGAAGGAATGTCATCCCGACTATTTCTTTCGTAGTCGTCATTTCTTATGACATTTTATTTATGGGATAAGTAGCAGGTTAACTCTATGATAATTCTTTGTGGGTCCTCCTTTTAATGCCTCGTACTCATCCATGTAAATACTTCATCCCATCTTCTTTAAACTTCACCCCTCTAGCCCTCTAGCCCAATGAGTGGGACTAGCAACCTACGTGACAATCTATTGGACACTTTCCTAAGTTACAATTGAAATAAGAGACAAAGAAGATGGCCTACCTTGTCGTGATGCTATCACGTCTTCCTTTGTTGAATATCTTGAATCACTTGCATCATGGGATTGATCCTAATGCTCACAACGTTTAAACACCTTCACAAGAGATCAAGACACAACAAGGCATGCAAATACAAATAACATAATAAAAAGTAACCTACTTAACAGATCAAGGAGCATTAAGATAAATGATACATAAGCATACACATTTATGGAAAATGAACCAACAGTTGTATATTAATAGAATAAAGGAGGAAGCATACAACCAAGACTTGATGTCAATAGCCTCTCCCTGGCTGAATGTCCAAGTCCAAGATTAAGCTCTCCAAGCACTCCTTCTCCAAGCCAAATGAGTAGCATGTAGGCACAATCTCATCATAAGGGTGCAAATAGCCAAAGACCAACCATTCGGGAATGGGAGAGGATGAATATATAGGCAGGGAAAGGGAGTTAGGATCTCTCCAAAGATAGGAGAAGGCCCTCATCTCAAGGAGGTAGCTCATATGGATAAGACCAAAAGGCTAAGTTGAGAAAACTCGACCGCATCCACGCTGAACAACCTCCAGCTCGTCACTTTGGAAGCTTCTAGATCATGAAGCTTCTCATCCTCTTTAGGAAAATTTCCTTTGAGGGATTATCATGGGTATACAAGCAAACAAAACGATGGCATCGCGGGGCTAGTATAGTGCAACTAGCGACCATTGCGGTTTTCAGTATCATAAGAGTAATGTTTCTAAAATTAGGGTTTAGAGCTACTTCCTTCAAGGGAATTTCAAGGCATTTTCCAAACAATGTTTTAGGGAGGATCTAAGCTACATATATGAATGAGTACACTACATGATGGCCATGTTTCGAGCACTTTGGGGTATTGTCACAGAGAAGTGTGGGAGGTGTGACAAAATACTATGTAACATGGTGGATATGGGTTCTACTCTAGTTCTAGTTCAGAAAAGTATCATGGTCATCATCGTTATGATACTTACAAGAGGAGTAATAGGGGATATTTGTCAGATAAGTTCAAGAAAACACAACCACCTACAATCGATGGAGAGTTAAGAAACTAGAGGATGTAGAGACATGGTTACTTGGGATGAAGAAGTTCTTTGAGTTGCATGATTATAAAGAAAACATGAAGGCCAAGACAGTTATTTTTAGTCTAAAAGGGAAATCAAACATATGGTGGGAAGATATGAAGCATGTCAGAGACATTAGGATAGAGGAGTTGAGTTGGCATGAATTCAAGAGACTCTTCAGGAAGAAGCACTTGTCAAAGAGATACTATGATGGTAAGTCCAAGGAGTTATATGAGATGAAGATGGGATCTATGACAGATGAGGAGTACACGACTAATTTCCTGGAGTTTTTGAGGTATGTGCCATATATTAAGGACGAGAAGACGAAATTTCAGAGATTTATCAATGGAATACCATTGGCATTCAAGGACCGAATTGAGTATGATGAGCCTCGGTCATTGGAAGAAGTCATTGGAAAGTTGAAGCACTATTATGAGAAATCAAAGCATAAGATGAGTCTAAGTAGGGTTGGAAAGGGAATGAAAAGACTAAAGGAAAGTGGCCACCGAAGCGGGGAAGACCTCAAGATGCAAGGGAGAAGGAAAATGTTGCTCCTTACAAGAAGTTTAATGCAGTTGAGAAGGGACATGGAACTATAATAGGATTTAAACAAGAATACAACAAATTACAAATATAACCATAGATATAGAGATGTAGTAGAAATAACACTTTATTTCACTAATATCAGATACTGAAATATGCTTACAAACAGAATGAAAATAAGACTCGCTTGGGCAATGATAGCTTATCTCTGAGAAGAGATGTGGCGGCTACATGCCTCTGAACTATGTTATAATGAGGTTTGAGCACTATTTATTATTTAGAAACAATGGAAAACCCCAAACATCCAAAATCTAAACCTAAGAGATGAAACACCAAACTATGGGCCCCGTTGGGGTAAATTGGTTCATCAACTTCCCAAGGTCGTAACTTTGGCATACAATCTTTGTTTGATGCACACGATACCTCGTTAGAAAGATCTATTCGAGGACTACAATTGCTAATAATGAAGATCAAGTTGAAAGCTCATATTTTCCACCGATGATTTTCCAAAAAAAACATCGTTTAGGGCCTCAAAACAACCCTCGAAGTTCAGGACCCAAAAAATTGCCAAAATTATTAAATTGTGCTATAATTAAGGAAACTGAAAAACTGAAAGGAATAATGGTGGGGGTCAAAGTGGAATAAGCAGGTGGTCACCAATATCCACATGGACCAAAATCAACTTGGAGAGCAACAAAACAAAGGTAGTGGGCCTATACAGTGTTGGATATGTGGCAAGGATTGCCACAAGAAGGATGTTCTTTTGTATCAGGGTGGTAGGCCTCAAATATATAGCGCTCAAGAGGTGTAGACATTTTGGGATGTTGGGCTGAGCATTACTTGGATCTATGCAACATTCGATAACAAGCAAGCATATCACCAAGCATCCATTATTGATATGGAAGGTAAGCTCTGTGATCGAGTTGTTTCTATTTTGATTGACCCTGGATCTTATTATAGTTATGTTAATCCTAACTTGGTGGATAAGTGTGGTTTGAGAAAATAAGTGCATATAGAGTCTTGGTTGGTGCAGTTGACTACAGGTACTAAGAAGAGACTTCATCATTGGGTAAGAGATTGTGTGTTTGCGCTGAATGGTATGCCTACATTAGCGCATCTAAATGTGCTTCCATTGGGTTTGTACAATATGCTTCTGGGTATGGATTTGTTGTATTTTCACAGGACTAAGGTGAATTTCTATGATAAGTTATTGATTTCTTGGGTGATGATGGAGAGAAGAGAATATTGCAGGGTAAGAAGAAGACTACATCAGTGAGAATGGTTATAGCTATGTAGGTAAAGTGCAGTTGTAGGAAATGGTGTGTATTGTTCACAATGCATGTTTCCAATGATAAAGGTAAGGATGTTGAGGATGTGGAAGTCTTGAAGAGGTATCCAATTTTGCAGCAGTTTCACGATGTATTTCTAGTAGATATTACAGACTTTCGTCCTCATAGGGAAGTGGAATTTTGTATTGAGTTGGTACCAAGAGCAGCACCAGAATCAAGGGCACATTACAAGATGAGCACTTCAGAGTTAGTGGAACTAAAGTTGCAGTTGAAGGAAAGGATTGACAAGGGATACATTAGGCCAAACGTGTTGCCTTGGGGTGTACATGTTTTTTTTGTGAAGAATAAGGATGGTACTATCAGGTTGTGCATTGATTATAGGTATCTGAACAATGTGACAATCAAGAACAAATATTTGTTGCCAAGGATCAATGACCTATTTGATCAGCTGAAGGAAGAAACAATGTTCTTGAATATTGATATGAGATCAGGATATCATCAAGTACGCATCAAAGAAGAGGACATCTACAAGACTGCTTTCCGGACCAGGTATGGGCATTATGATTTTTTTGTGGTTCCTTTTGGTTTGACTAATTCTCCATCTACCTTCATGTGTTTGATGAATAGTGTGTTGCGTCCTTATCCAGACAAGTTTGTGATAGTATTCATTGATGATATATTGATATATTCTAAGAATGAAGAAGATCATGTCAAACACTTAACAATAATATTGATATTTCTAAGAGAGCATTAGTTGTATGCCAAACTTAGTAAATGTAGTTTCTTTTAGATAGAGGTGCATTACTTGGGACATGTTGTTTCCAAGGAAGGTATAGCAGTGGATCCGAAAAAGATTAGAGCTATCATGGAATGGGAAGCTCCCAGGAATGTTGATGAAGTCAGATCATTCATGGGGTTATCATGTTATTTTAGGAGGTTCATTAGGAAATTCTCAAGAATTTCCTATCCTATTACATCTTTGTAGAGAAAAGAAAATAAATTTGAACGAACAGAGGAATGTGTAGCTAGGTTTGAGTAGTTGAAGCAATTTCTTACAAATGCTCAAATTTTAAAGATTACAGATCTAGATAAAAAAGTTTGTGGTGTGTACATATTCTTACAAGAGAGGACCTTATGGAAACCCGATTTAAGAGGGACAAGTGGTATGTTATGAGTCAAGGAAATTGAATGAGCATGAGAATAACTATGTGACACATGACCTTGAGTTGGTAGAGATCATTCATGCATTGAAGATGTGGAGGCACTATTTTCTTGCGTGGAGGTTTGTTTTGATGAGTGATTATAATGGGTTGAGATACTTATTTGAACAACCTAATTTGAATTCTAGACAATCTAGATGGTTGGCCACACTCAGTGAGTTTCACTTCGAGATTAGGTACATCAAGGGTAAGGAGAACAAGGTTGCAGATGCTCTTAGAAAAAGAGTGTAGGTAAATCACACTACAACTATGAGTTCATATGGGATAGAATTGCAGGAGCTAATCTTATCGACAAGACAATGGGATGACATGTACCAACAACTTAAGCACATGTTGCAACAACAAAGCATAGGTGATCAAGATGTGGATTATCATCTCATGACATATGGTTTGGTGAGATTTAGGGACATGATCTATGTGTCAGACAATAGTGAACTCAAGAAGATTAACTTGAGGGAATTTCATGTCAAGCTATATTCAGGTCACTCAAGATATCAGAAGACATTGATAGTTGTGAAGAAGTTCTACCATTGGCCAGATCTGAAGAAAGAGGTCACTGAGTTCATTGCAAGGTGTTTGGATTGTCAATAGGTAAAAGCAGAGTGTAAGAATCCAGGTGGTTTACTGTAGTTGATTCTGATTCCGAAATGGAAATGGAAGGTCATTTCGATGGATTTCATTATAGGTTTTCCGAGGACATACAGACAACATGATTACATCATGGTTGTGGTCAACAGGTTGACCAAGGTAGATCACTTCATTCTAGTGAAGTCTACTAATTCAGCTAGTGAGGTAGCTTAGGTTTTCATTAAGGAGATAATGAGATTGCATGGTATTCCTAAGAAGATTGTGTCAGATAGAGATACCAAGTTCACTTATAGGTTTTGAAAGGATTTATTTGTAGGTTTGGGTATAGATTTGGTATTTAGTACAACTTATCATCCACAAATGGATAGATAGATAGAGAGGATCAACATGATTCTGGAGGACATGTTGAGGATGTATGTTATGCACTAGTAGAGGAGGTGAGAGGAGTATCTTCCACTGGTAAAGTTTGCATACAACAATGGGTATCAAGAATCTTTGAATATGAGTCCATTTGAGGCACTTTATGTGCAAAGTTGTAACACTCCCATCATGTGGAGTGATCCAGTGAAAAGGGTACTGATTGGGTTCGACATGTTGGTAGAGATGGAACAGGGGATGCAAGTTATCAAGAAGAATCTAAAGGTAGCATAGGACAGGAAGAAGAGTTATGCATATCAGCACAAGTTATTTAAGGAGTTTTGGGTTGGGGAGCATGTGTATTTGCACATCAAGCCCAAGAGGAGCTCCTTGAGGATTGGGTCATGTGCCAAGTTGGCACCTCGGTATTACAGCTCTTTCAAGATCCTTGAGAGGATTGGACAAGTGGCCTACAAAATTGCACTGCTACCAACATTGAAATTCCATGATGTTTTCCATGTTTCATTGCTTAAAAGATATGTGAATGATGTTTATCATGTGATTGACTGGTCTGTATTGCAGGTGGAGCCAGAAGGAAAATTCCAGCTGGAGCCTCAATGCATATTACAACAAAAATAACTCATGCTCCAAAACCGAGAAATCGAGCAAGTTAAAGTGTAGCTGAATCACTTTGGGCCTGATGAAGCTACATGCGAGATGGATGATTAGATGTGAGCTATGTATCCTTTATTATTTGTTGCCTAACACAAAGGAGTTTTGGGTGTATGTACATATTTGTGTATGGTTATTATTATAAATAACACAATGAGTTGTCTTATAAATCTCCAATAAGCAGTATGGTTGTGTTGTGGTGAAATCACAACACCCACATTTTTAACTTATTTGTTTCAAATAATGGGGACCCTTTTCGTAAATTTTGGCCAAAACACATTTTAATGTTTTCTTTAGGTTTAGTGTCCTACAATTTTACCAAATTTTTATTTTCTTCAAATTCTTCTTTTGATTGCTTCATTGCGTTTGACTTATTTCTAGCTTTCCATCACTTTTCTTTTCATCTCATTTGGTTGCATGGTTTGCAAATGGTTCTTATCCGAAGTTAAGTGATTTCTACAACCGGGGCTAAAAATGTACAAAATGTATATTATTTTAATTTTTGTAATAATTTGTAAATATTTGTTTTAGTTAATTTTTATTTATTAATTTGTTTTTCTCTAATGGTCCTACAAAAATCGCATCCAAATTGTAGGACAATTAAAATTGTGTGTTATCGGATTTCGAAAGTTAATTTAAATTTAATTTTTAATAAAAATTTCGAGATCTAAAATATTGAAAACTCAAGTGGCTATAGTTTTTTAACGTTGACAAGACCTTAACATCAAGTGGATGTAGTTTATACAAGGAGGGAGGGTCCCACTTCACGTGGTCCCCTTCTCCTCCTTTACACCATATCTTCCTCACCTCGGGACTTAAAACCGCGTAACTTCATTTTAAAAACAACTCTGATGGCATTCAACTCTGATGGGTCAAACAATGGTTTCTTTTTTGTTTTTTGTTTTTGTTTTTGTTTTTTTTTGTTTTTTGTTTTTTGTTTTTTTGTTTTTTGTTTTTTTTGTTTTTTTTTTTCCAATACGAAAAGAAGCAGTATTTATATTGATAAAAAGTGTATTTACATATAGGATCAAAGATATACATATACCAAAAGATATAAGACTGTGCTGACCACAGTGCAACAAACTGAAAAAATAAACATGGAGAGATGAAGTAGAAATATTGTAGCATATTAGACTATGTCAGTCAAATAGACACAGGATGACCTTTCGGGGCCAGATAGATTAAGCAACCCCACCAAATTGAGAATTGCAAGAAGGTAATAGACAAAACATTCCTTTTGTGAAGAGGCAGAGGCATGAGAAAAAGAAATATAATCTGGGGAAGCCAAAAAGAACAAAATGTTTTAAGTACCTAGTAGGTAGAAATCTTCAATCTAATGTGTGGTTGTTCCCACTTGAATCTCCATTTTCCATTTACCAGGCTGGATTGAGAGCCCTTTCTTTGATAGGTCATCAACAATAGTATTATAGGATCTGTCTACATGGTTGATAGAATAATCCTTTTTCCTGTTCCATAATAAATTTATTCTATTCATCCATCCTATTAGCATGGAGTTCTTTATAGAAAATTTCCCTATGACATGCTCCATCATGATTTTTCAGTCACTGTAGACTTGAAGATTCTAAATATCAAGGAAGGTGTTTAAATGTAGGAGTCCAGCAAGGGCCATAGCTTCAGCCTTGTTGTTTGTACCTTTACCTCCATTCCAGTGTATAGAAAAATGTTGGTCTTCATTCATTGATATGAAAATGCCACAAGCACATATACCATATTGTTCTGCCCCATCGAAAAAAGCTCTCGGATAACTCATCTAGAACCTTCTTTGAACCTTGGAATTCTTGTTTTTATGTTGAGCAATCTTAGTTGGAAGAGAGTTATGAAGAGAAAATTTTCAAACAGAGTCTTTATATCTTCCTTTCTATCTTGGAACAATAACTTATTCCTCCACTTCCAGACTGAACAAAAGAGAAGTTGAGGAATGGATCTAAATGTTGTTTTCTGAGTGCTCCACCACTTCATTGCTTCTTGCATGGATGAATGGTTCACCAAACTGAAACCAAAATAGGTTTCCAGGTCCTTCCATAACTGAAGAGTGAAACTGCATGTTAGGAATATGTGACAGCGATTTTCTCCCTCCTCTTTGCACATTAGGCATATTCCAGGACCTGTCCAGTTTCTTTTTTGAACAATGTTATATAATGATGGGTCAAAACATTATTATAAGGTTAATGAAAAACTCTGATATAACAAAACTTTTGATGGCTTGTTAATTACTTTGCCCCAAGGCCATATCAGAACCTTGGGACCTTTACAACCTCTGCGTTTTTTTTTTTTTTTTTGCTAAGGCAAGAGCAGATCCTTCTATTCAATTAAAAAAAAGGAGAAATAGTGTACAAATGGTAACCTCGGCGGTGAGGCCCACCAAAATGACAGGCCCATCCCAATCCATGGTCGCAAGATGACAAAGCGAACCCAAGGACGCAGGCCCACCCAATCAAACAAGCAGTCAAAAATTGACCGTTGGATCCTAAGCTGAAGATCCAGCGGATGAAAAGCATATCGGGTGGCCAACAAGTTCACCTTTTAACAAACACTTCGGATCCAATGAACCTTGAAAACCATAATTTATAATCGTATTGGGTCCATTTTTGACATAACCTACAATCACTTTTACCATCTGAAATCCACCATTTGCGCGCAATTCCTGTGTAGTCGTGCAAACAGCTCGAAACATAATAACTGTTTCGGACCCACCAACATGCACGCTCTTTCCTAGCTGTGGATTGTCCTCGTTTGATCCAACGGTTAGGGATCATATCGCTCAGACTAAAAGTCCCGATAGTTATCGCGCGATGAGGGCAGTAATTCCACCCCACCCTTAGCCACGTGTCACGAGGTGAGTGGAATCGCTCCCAATTGTGAAAAACCGCTTCCGGCTTAATGAGCCTGCGATAAACTAGAAACCACCCTGAGGGTAGTAAAGATGTCACAGGAATACAAGCAAGGGTTTTGCGCCTGCTGAGAAAATTTGAATTCTGGTGCATGGGCCAAAGGAAGATGAAGATCTCGCTTTTGGGTTGGCCCTCTGAGACTGTTGGTTTTCTATCACTTGGGTTGAGGAGGCCGACATAGACTTGCATCCTAAAAAGGACCTCACTTATGTCGTAACATTTCATGAAGAATCCAGATCAACGAGACCCCATCTCTCAGGCTCTGTTTCAAAAAATTCCTGATGCTGCTGTCGGTCGTTGACAGTCCTGGATGAGCATTCCTCCTTCAACCTGTCATCCATTATCTCCTCCCACCAGTAGCACAAGTCGATATGCTTATTTCGTACCCCCTCATCTGCAAGCCAGTCCACCACTTTTTTGGCTTCCTTGCGAACATGCACCAACCTAAGAGTTCTCAGCCTTCTTAGGTGCACTTGGATTCTTTGGTAGACTTACAGAAGCCGCCAGTGTTTTGAGATTTTCTCAGGAGTAGCACCAACATTTATCCTCTTCACTAAGTTAATGAATAATTCTGAGTTAGCCTCAATGATGACATTGTGAATGTTGTACTTGAGCAGTATTTCCAGGCATAGTTCCATCGCCATGAGCTCAGCCATATTGTTGGTTGGTTTTCCTAGATAACTGTGGAAGATGACTTGTATGTTTCCTTCCTCATCCCGCAAGACCCCTCCATAACCAACTTCTCTCGGATTCCCTTTTGAAGCCTCATCTATGTTAAATTTTAAAAATCCATGAGAAGGGGGTTCCAATAAGACTTATCTGCTGAGGTAATCTTGTTAATCTACATAGAACTCTAACGGGGATGAACCTTGAGCTCTAACTTCTCCAATGTTCTGGCCTCTATTTGCCCGATGGGTTTGCTAGTAGCTGCACCTCCCAGGATACGAATAGTCTCTTTGAGTTGTTTAAGGATTAGCTTAAGGATGTTGTGGACTCGCTTTCTCCTTGAAAATCCTATTGTTGCGCTCCTTCCAGACATTCCAGATTATGAATCTTGGGGTCAGCATCTAGGTGGAGTTAATGATCTCATTATCCAAAAAAAAAATCCGCTAATTCTTCAACGTAGTAATGATGTCATTAACATTTCTGTCTGTCTGCTCGAAGACTTCTCCAACCCAATTCCAAAGTATTGTAGTGAAAGTGCATCTATTTAGTATATGATTTGTAGTTTCTTCCTGTTGTCTACATAAGTGACATCTTGAAGGGCCAACTGTTAGCCTCCTGCTACAACAGGTTACTCATATTTCATGATTGACATTTTTACATGACAAATATGTCATTCTTTGCATGCTGCAATGTTCCATATTTGCTACAAAAGCCAAAGAAGGATGCCGGGAGAATGTGCCAGTTCAAGTGCCCTGCTATGTTCCAATTTTGATGTACTAGTCCATTTTTGAAGAATTTTCGGTTAAAGGGAGGTCCAAACAGTTTAATCTTGGTCTCCCTAGGTTTTAATTTCCTGTTTTTAGAATATAGAGAATTAACATCTGTCCAAACAGCTTAATCTTGGTAGATTCCTAGATAGGCAAAGAAGCAAGGGTGCTCAACAACTTAATCTGAGCCCCTGGATGAAATAAGTGTAGATGTAGATAGGAGGACAGAAAAAGAAAAAGTTGAAAAGCTGGGTCGGCAAGTCTAAGTGCACCCAAACCAAAAAGAAGAGAAAATGCTAGGTAAGTAGGCTGGGCAGGTAGTTTTGAGGTTGCAGAATGTTGATTTGTGATCAATTTCATGTTTTCAAGTGTCATATCTGTTCAGGTCATAATTATCAGGAAGTGGCCATTTGAAGGACTCAAGCGAGGCATGTCTAACTCCCCCTTCTTCCTCCTTCCCCAAATCATTCACTAACTTCCCAAAGAGGTCAAGATCTGCTTGATATCTCTCAGTTTTATCATTTTCATATCAATTGCCTTGGTAAAGATCTGCTTTGCCCAAGGAATATTCATACTCCCGTTCTAAATCATTTTCCCCCTTAATAGCCTAAGATTCACATACTTAGCGCTTTCTTATCACCTGCTATATTAACTATTAACTTTTACTATATAGCTCCCTATCTATTTCCCCCTCCCCCTACTAAAAACTATGTTAATAACTCCTCTATATACTTATCCCCTCCCCTTGGTTGAAAAATAACCATAAGCATCCCTTGGGAATTACTAAGTTTGCCTGAAACTTAGTAAGAACCCTCATGTTGTTGATAAAAACCCCTTCCAAATGCATTGAGACTCACTCCTATGCATAAAAACCCTTTCTCCGCCCTTATCCTAAAGTCATGCATGAAAATATTTTACCCCGCGCGCATTCAACCCCAAAAAACCCACTTTTCCTAAAGTTTTCTACGCCCGCCGAATTAAAAATTAAAATTAATTGGTGTGCGGGCCCCCTTCTTATCTGTCCGCCACCTCGTCTTATCCGCCAGCCGTACAATCGCCAGAGCCCGAGATCTGCGGTGGGCGTGTCTTTTTGTGCCCCGACATGCCGAAGGTTAGCGCCCGAGAGATCAGCGGTTTTGTCGTCGTACTCCTACCACGCGTCGCCCTCCCAGCTGTGGCGGAGCCCCCCCTACCAATACCGCCCAGGCGCAAAAGCGGTGTGCCACAAACCGGAAACCGCCCTCCCCTTGCGTGACATAAGCACCACGTCACCCACCAAGTTGCTGCCATCTCACCCCTTCCTGCCTGCGTCAGCCTGCCACCGTACTGCCACGTCATCACCCCGCCGTACTACCACGTCACCCTGCTGATGTCATCACCGTATAAGAGGGTCCCACTGCTAATGTCATGCTGACATCATCCACCGTACCGTTGACGTCATGTTGATGTCAGCAGCTGAAAAAACACGCAAGTGCAAAATTGAGGCTTCGGAGGCCCAAAATGAAATTCTGAGGCATTTTTCGATGCGCGATTAGCAGCTAATCGCGCATCACTACGGGAAATGGGCCAAATTGGGGAATCTTTGGGGAATATTTTGATTCCTCAGCCATTTTCGCACCGAAAAGAGCAGAAAAGGCCCGATTTTGCAGTTTTAAGCGTATCAGCAGAAAGAGAGATGTCCCGGTTCAAGTATCAAAGCGTATCAGAGCAAAAGCGAAGCCAAAATTAATGTCAAAGAGTATCAGGATGCGGCAAAGTGTATCAGTAAAGATCTGTCAGCGGCCCAAAGCAGGAAAATATTAAAGAACCCTCCAGCAAAGTCAACAAAACAGTAAAGGCCATCAAAGAACTCTCAAATCACACTTACTGCACATCAAAGTCACATGAGATCAGTGGACCAAAACTCAAAGCACAGTTGTTGCAGAACCACTGCAACAGGTCACCAAGGACACCATATTAACTCATTTTGATCCAGCTGCCTCTGGTGCAGCCCAAAGGATATTTACTTGCATTTAATTTCAGCATAAGTTTAGGTTTAAAAGCTTTTCCCGCAGACCTGTTTAGGTCAGCTGTAATAAATACTTTTGGATATTTTACCTATAACGACTGCCCTGAACAATGTAATGAGGGTTGGTTTTTTTTGGTTGGATGTTTTGCTTAAGCAGAGACTCGCACTGTATAACTGATATTTTCTATAATCAAAGACTGCTTACGAGCTTGGAGAATGGATCGTGTATTGTGTTTAATGGTTGAAGGGTGACTGTGGAATTCTTGTGCTGGTACATGACCCAATAAGTGTTTCTTACCTCTGTTTTTCCATTCATACATCATTATCTAAACAACAGACGAAAGATTAGCTTAGAACTTGTTTAATTGCACTCTATGCTCAATTTCTGTTGTTTCTTTATGTTTTTCATCTGTTTTAGGCATAAATATGAATTCCACCTGGCTCATATTTGCCCTAATTCACCATGTATGACAGTTATCCAGGGATTCTTA
>APFE030448793.1:6174-42391 GCA_000404065.3 Pinus taeda | reverse complement strand
ACCTCCTCTCTATATATAGGAGTCTAAGGGGTCATAACATAATCAGAGCCTACATAACAATAATAATGTAAGGGCACAATAATAACAATAGTGGGCTTCTATGGGGCCCAATAGTAACAATATGGGCACTACATGGGTACATCAATATAATAAGGGGGTTGTACTAATAATAATAAGGGGTTACACTAGTAGTATAGGGGCCTAACAAATGGATATGATGACTTGGCCTCTTAAAATGGTGTCAAAATGTGTTTAATTTTTTTATCCAAATTAAATTTTAAATTGATTTTAAACATAACCTTTTAAATAATATAATACTCATATTTCATTAGAAATTTGTTACAAAATTAAATTATCTTTTACACATTTCCTATTTCAATTTTAGTTAATTACATAAGTGCATAAAAATAAATGGAAAAGTAACAAAATTACTTGTGATAAAAACCATTTTAAATAAGAGACTAGAGGAATGTTGGGCTTTCCTATATTAGAAACGAATGGCACTATCAATAATGTTGATCAAGAATGTTTGAAAAATGTCACTATCTGTAATATTCCCTTTTTTGATCTGTCAAAATGGACGGAATCTGTCTATGGTGTTTAGAGAGTCTAGGGAAAATAATAAAATAGGGTATGTAGGGAGTCCATCAACTATAATAGGGGATAAAAGCTAAGAAATTAGATGATTCAGATTTATCTATCTTGTTGTGTTTTTCTTGAGAACTTGGGATGACGAGTTCTAGTTTGATCTCAGGGATGAAAACCCGTGGGTGTTATATTTACCATGGTATTTTCCCATGGTACCATCCCATGGCATTTAACTTAAGTTTTCGAGGGAAAATAATAAAATAGGGTCTTTAAATATTCCATCAAACCTATAATAGAGGATAGAAGCTAAGCATTTATATGATTCAATTTATCTTTCCTGTTGTGTTTTTCTTTAGAACTTGGGATGACTACTTCTAGTTTGGTTCCATGGATGAAAACCTATGGGTGTTATTTTTTCTGGTAGATCCATCTAGGGTCCACGATTGTACTTCAGTGCATTTTTATTCTCTCTTGATAAGGAGTAGTGCATGCCATTGCAAGTTTTGATTGCATTTTTTTTTAACTAAAACACCTAAATATACCAAATCAGTTGATTATTTTGTTGTTCAGTATATTACACAATCATTGAACTCATCATCATCTTTAGGAAAATCCCAACCCTTTTAAAAAATATACACTAAAACTAGATACATTATAATATGAAAACCACATTTTTCTAGTAAAGTATTATTCCTTGAAACGAAGAATTATAGAAGAATTTTACTCAACTACTGCGAAGCCATTATTGAATTCATCAAACATATGAATGAAATAAATGCTCAGTCTTTTGGAAGGGAATGGAAACTAACATCTAGGATTTGTGGCCAGACATGACATCTAAGGAAATAAAGGGAAAATACACGTGTGTCAACATCATTATTAATTTAATACTAGAATATCTTAGATCAAGTAACAAATATGTAATTATGCTGATAATTGATCTCTTTCTAAATATCACTTTTCTATCCCTATCACATCCATTTACCCTTTCTCATTCCAAATGTTGATAATTGATCTCTTTCCAAATGCTTATCATTTTCTTTCTTTGTGAACTACACTGAGTTTTTCTCCTTTTTAACCTGCTCCCCTTTGGTGTCTGCATGAAAATATATACATATCCCTCAGTTCACGATGAAATTAATTTTTCACTCTTGTGTGTCAAATATAGGTTCAGTCATGAGTTTTTGCCTAACTTTTTATGATTTTTTACCTGTGCATTATGAATAAAAACCCTCAAGCCCTCAGGGCCTTGGGCTTATACTATCTGGCATTAATTAAAAGGCCCAATCATGATGGAGATGAGTCGATCCCAAGAAACTCATAGCTAAGAAATATTGGCCCCATCCCAAAACCCTAATAAATTCCATGAATTCTTATGAATGGTAGGTTACTACATCAAGTTTTTGAAAATAATGGAATACTTGTTTATCCCTTAACCATGGCACCCAATAAAATTGCTTTTGTTCGGAATAAGGTCGCTAAGGTATCCTTCTCACCTTTAAAATATACGATGTGACCAATCCCACTATTAGTTTTACCAAATTTTACTATGAATTTTTTCCTCAAATGTGGTGCCTCTGGTAGTGGATATAGGGTAATACTCATACAAGAATGGAACCCCTTAGAATTCACTTTTAAGTAATTTCATGACCCCAATTTGCGTAAATTCACACATGAAAAATAAATGATTATCATCATGAAAATTGTAAACACTTAGCATGGATACCTTATTGGGTGATGCTTCCAGATTAAGACTAACTATCATAGTCTGAAGTTCTTGAATTAAGGTTATCTTCACCAAAATAATATGAGGGGGCCACCAAGCTACTAGTGTATGAATATGAGGTTATTTATAATAAAGATAAACAAAATGTTGTAGCAATTCCTTATATTTATCCTTTCAAAGTTGGTTTAAGGAAGTTGGTCAAGAATTCTTGGAAAATTACACTATCATTAAACTCATCCATGGGCTTTAGGAAGATCCCAACCCTCCTACGGAGTATAGGTTGAAACTAGATACATCACAATATGAAAAAACAATTGAAAGTAACATTGTTCTAGTAAAGTATTATTCCTTAGAACAAAGAATCATAGAGGAATTTTATTGATCCACAACATCAGGCCACTCTTGATTTCATAAAACATATGAATGAACTAAATACTCACTCTTTTGGGAGGGAATGGAAACTGACATCTAGGATTTTGTGGCCAAATGTGACACTTGTTAGAGAAATAAAGGGAAGATAGACATGTGGGTTAACATTATTATGGATTTAATAATGGAATATCTAAAGTAAAACAATATATAGGTAGTCATGGTGGTAGTTAGTCTCTCTCTATACATGTTCTTTGTTTACCATATCCATTCACTCTTCCTAGTTTCCAAGTCTTTCTTGATTAGAATTAAGTTACAAGAAATTTTCACTAATAAATTATTCTAAAAAGTGTTTAAACTATAAACTAGAGGGTACCAACTACAAATGAACACTATATACCACCAATAAACATATGGTGAAACTAAAGTGTTCAACAAGTTCCTAAAAAAACATCTAAGATGTTTTGCCTTTAAAAAACACAGTAATGGATATGATGACTTGGCCTCTTAAAATGGTGTGAAAATGTGTTTAAATTTTTTATCCAAATTAAATTTTAAATTGATTTTTTAAAACTCAGATTTCATTAGAAATTTATTACAAAATTAAATTGTTTTTTACACTTTTCCTATTTCAATTTCAGTTAATTAAATAAGTGCATAAAAATAAATGGAAAAATAACAAAATTACTTGTGATAAAAATGAATTTAAATAAGATAATAGAGGAATGTTGGGCTTTCCCGTATTAGAAACGAATGGCACTATCAAGAATGTTGATCAAGAATGTTTGGAAAATGTCACTATCTGTAATATTCCCTTTTTTGATCTGGCAAAATGGATGAAATCTATCTATGGTGTTTAGAGAGTCCAGGGAAAATAATAAAATAGGGTCTTTAGAGAGTCCATAAACTATAATAGGGAATAAAAGCTAAGCATTCACATGATTTGGGTTTATCTATCTTATTGTGTTTTCCTTGAGAACTTGGGATGACAAGTTCTAGTTTGATCTCAGGGACGAAAACCCATGGGTGTTATATTTACCGCGGTATTTTCCCATGGTACCATCCCATGGTATTTAACTTAAGTTTTCGAGGGAAAATAATAAAATAAGGTCTTTAAATATTCCATCAAGCCTATAATAGAGGATAGAAGCTAGCATTTATATGATTCAGTTTATCTATCTTGTTGTGTTTTTCTTTAGAACATGGGATGGCGAGTTCTAGTTTGATCCCACGGAGGAAAACCCGTGGGTGTTATTTTTTCTAGTAGCTCCATCCAGGGTCCATGATTGTACTTCAGTTCATTTTTCTTGTCTTTTGATAAGGAGTAGAGCATGCCATTGCAGATTTTGATTGCAATTTTTCAAACTAGAACACCTACATGTACTAAATCGGTTGATTATTTCATTGTTCAGAATATTACACTATCATTAAACTCATCATGAGCTTTAGGAAAATCCCAACCCTCCTAGAAAATATACACTAAAACTAGATACATTATAATATGAAAAACACATTTTTCTAGTAAAGTATTATTCCTTGAAACAAAGAATTAGAAAAGAATTGTATTCATCTGTTGTGAAGCCATTCCTGAATTCATCAAACATATGAATGAAATAAATGCTCACTCTTTCGGGAGGGAATCGAAACTAACATCTAGGATTTGGAGCCAGGAATGACACCCAAGGAAATAAAGGGAAAATACACGTGTGTCAACAGCATTATCGATTTAATATTAGAATATCTAGGATGAAGTAACAAATATGTAATTATGCTGATAATTGATCTCTTTCCAAATTTGATTTTATTTCCCTATCACATCCATTTACCCTTTCTCATTCCAAATGTTGATAATTGATCTCTTTCCAAATGGTTGTCATTTGCTTTCTCTGTGAACTACGCTAAGTTTTTCTCCCTTCTAACTTGCTCCCTTTTGGTCTCTGCATGCAAATGTATAGGTATCCCTAATTTGGCGTTGAAATTCATTTTTCAATCTTGTGTGTCAAATATAGGTTCGGTCATGAGTTTTTGCCTAACATTTTATGATGGTTTCCCTATGCATTATGACTAGAAACACTCGAGGCCTCAGGGCCTTAGGCTTATACTATCTGGCATTAATTAAAAGGCCCAATGATGATGGCCATGAGTCGATCCCAAGAAACTCATAGCTATGAAATATTGGCCCCATCCCAAAACCCTAATAACTTCCATGAATCCTTATGAATGGTAGGGTACTACAAGATCTTTCTGGAAATAATGGAATACTTTTTTATCCCTTAACCACGGTACCCAATAAAACTGCTTTGTTTGGAATGGGGTCGCTAAAATATCCTTCTCACCTTTAAAATATACCATGTGACCAATCCCAATATTAGTTTTACCAAATTTTACTATGAATTTTTTCTTCAAATGTGGTGCCCGTGGTAGTGGATATAGGGTAGTTCTCATACAAGAATGGAACCCTTTAGAATTCACTTTTAAGTAATCTCATGACCTGAATTTGCGTAAATTCACACATGAACAAAAAATCGTTATCATCATGAATATTGTAAACACTTGGCATGGGTACCTTATTAGGTGATGCTTCCAAATTAAAACTAACTATCATAGTCTGAAGTTCTTGAATTAAGGTTATCTTGACCAAAATAATATTAGGGGGCCACCAAGCTAATAGTATATGAATATGAGGTTATTTATAATAAAGATAAACAAAATGCTATGGAAATTCCTTATATTTATCCTTTCAAAGTTGGTTTAAGGAAGTTGGTCAAAAATTCTTGGAAAATTACACTATCATTAAACTCTTCCATGGGATTTAGGAAGATCCCAACCCTCCTAAGGAGTATAGGTTGAAACTAGATACATTACAGTATGAAAAAAACATTGAAAGAAACATTGTTCTAGTAAAGTATTATTCCTTAGAACAAAGAACCATAGAAGAATTTTATTGATCCACTACATTAAACCACTCTTGATTTCATAAAACATATGAATGAACTAAATACTCACTCTTTTGCGAGGGAATGGAAACTGACATCTAGGATTTTGTGGCCAAACATGACACTTGTTAAAGAAATAAAGGGAAGATAGACATGTGAGTTAACATTATTATGGATTTAATAATCGAATATCTAATGTAAAACAACATATATTTAGTCATGGTGATAGTTAGTCTCTCTCTAAATATGTTCCTTCCTTACCATATCCATTCACTCTTCCTAGTGTCCCAAGTCTTTCTTGATTAGAATTAAGTTACAACAAATTTTCATTATTAATTATTCTAATAAGTGTTTAAACTATATAAACTAGAGGGTACCAACTACAAATGAACAATATATACCACGAATAAACATATGGTGAAATTGAAGTGTTCAAAAAGTTCCTAAAAAAAAATCTAAGATGTTTTGCCTTTAAAAAACACAGTAATGGATATGGTGACTTGGCCTCTTAAAATGGTGCGAAAATGTGTTTAAATTTTTTATCCAAACTAAATTTTAAATTGATTTTTAAAATAACCTTTTAAATAATATAATACTCATATTTCATTAGAAATTTATTACAAAATATATTATTTTTTACACTTTTCCTATTTCAATTTGAGTTAATTAAATAAGTGCATAAAAATAAATGGAAAAATAACAAAATTACTTGTGATAAAAACGAATTTAAATAAGAGACTAGAGGAATGTTGGGCTTTCCCGTGTTAGAAATGAATGGCACTATCAAGAATGTTGATCAAGAATGTTTGGAAAATGTCACTATCTATAATATTCCCTTTTTTGATCTGTCAAAATGGACGGAATCTCTCTATGGTGTTTAAAGAGTCTAGGGAAAATAATAAAATAGGGTCTTTAGAGATTCCATCAACTATAATAGGGGATAAAAGCTAAGGATTTAGATGATTCAGGCTTATCTATGTTGTTGTGCTTTCCTTGAGAACTTGGGATGATGAGCTCTAGTTTGATCTCAGGGACGAAAACCCGTGGGTGTTATATTTACCATGGTATTTTCCCATGGTACCGAACCATGGTATTTAACTTTAGTTTCCGAGGGAAAATAATAAAATAGGGTCTTTAAATATTCCATCAAGCCTATAATAGACGATAGAAGCTTAGCATTTATATGATTTGGTTTATCTATCTTGTGGTGTTTTTCTTTAGAACTTGGGATGACTACATCTAGTTTGATCCCACGGATGAAAACCCGTGGGTGTTATTTTTTCTGGTAGATCCATCCAAGGTCCACGGTTGTACTTCAGTGCCTTTTTATTCTCTTTTCATAAGGCGTAGTGCATGCCATTGCAGGTTTTGATTGCAGATTTTTTTAACTAGAACACCTAGATGTACCAAATCGGTTGATTACTTCATTGTTCAGGATATTACACTATCATTAAACTCATCATTAGCTTTAGGAAAATCCAAACCCTCCTAAAAAATATACACTAAAACTTGATACATTATAATATGAAAAACACATTGTTTTAGTAAAGTATTATTCCTTGAAACAAAGAATTATAGAAGAATTTTATTCATCTGCTGTGAAGCCATTCTTGAATTCATCAAACATATGAATGAAATAAATTCTCACTCTTTTGGGAGGGAATGGAAACTAACATCTAGCATTTGTGGCCAGAAATGAAACCCAAGAAAATAAGGGAAAAATACACATGTGTGTCAACATCATTATCGATTTAATACTAGAATATCTAAGATCAAGTAACAAATATGTAATTATGCTGATAATTGATCTCTTTCCAAATATGATTTTTATTTCCCTATCACATCCATTTACCGTTTCTCATTCCAAATGTTGATAATTGATCTCTTTCCAAATGGTTGTCATTTGCTTTCTCTGTGAACTACACTAAGTTTTTCCCCTTTCTAACTTGCTCCATTTTGGTGTCTGCATGCAAATGTATATGTATCCCTCATTTGGCGATGAAATTCATTTTTCAATCTTGTGTGTCAAATATAGGTTCGGTCATGAGTTTTTGCCTAACCTTTTATGATGGTTTCCCTATGCATTATGACTAGAAACCCTCGAGGCCTCAGGGCCTTAGGCTTATACTATCTGGCATTAATTAAAAGGCCCAATGATGATGGCCATGAGTCGATCCCAATAAACTCATAGCTATGAAATATTGGCCCCATCCCAAAACCCTAATAAGTTCCATGAATCCTTATGAATGATAGGGTACTACATGAAGTGTCTGAAAATAATGGAACACTTGTTTATCCCTTAACCATGGTACCAATAAAACTGCTTTTGTTTGGAATGAGGTCGCTAAAATATCCTTCTCACCTTTAAAATATACCATGTGACCAATCCCAATATTAGTTCTACCAAATTTTACAATGAATTTTCTTCTTCAAATGTCATGCCTCTCTTAATGGATATAGGGTAGTACTAATACAAGAATGGAACCCTTTAGAATTCACTTTTAATTAATTTCATGACCCCAATTTGTGTAATTTCACACATGAAAAATAAATGACTATCATCATGAAAGTTGTAAACACTTGGCATGGATACCTTATTGGTGTTGCTTCCAGATTAAGACTAACTATCATAGTCTGAAGTTCTCGAATTAAGGTTATCTTCACCAAAATAATATTAGGGGGCAACCAAGCTACTAGTGTATGAAAATTAGGTTATTTATAATAAAGATAAACAAAATGTTGTAGCAATTCCTTATATTTATCCTTTCAAAGTTGGTTTGAGGAAGTCGTTCAAGAATTCTTGGAAAATTACAATATCATTAAACTCTTCCACGGGCTTTAGGAAGATCCCAACCCTCCTAAGGAGTATAGGTTGAAACTAGATACATTACAATATGAAAAGAAACATTGGAAGAAACATTGTTCTAGTAAAGTATTCTTCCTTAGAACAAAGAATCATAGAAGAATTTTATTGATCTGCTACATCAAGCCACTCTTGATTTCATAAAACATATGAATGAACTAAATACTCACTCTTTTGGGAGGCAATGGAAACTGGCATCTAGGATTTTGTGGCCAAATGTGACACTTGTTAAAGAAATAAATGGAAGATAGACATGTGGGTTAACATTATTATGGATTTAATAATGGAATATCTAAAGAAAAAAATATATATATGTAGTCATGGTGATAGTTAATCTCTCTCTAAATATGTTCTTTCTTTACCATATCCATTCACTCTTCCTAGTTTCCCAAGTCTTTCTTGATTAAAATTAAGTTACAATAAATTTTCACTAATAAATTATTCTAAAGAGTGTTTAAACTATAAACTAGAGGGTAACAACTACAAATGAACACTATATACCACCAATAAACATATGGTGAAACTAAAGTGTTCAACAAGTTCCTAAAAGAACATCTAAGATGTTTTGCCTTTAAAAAACACAGTAATGGATATGATGACTTGGCCTCTTAAAATGGTGTGAAAATGTGTTTAAATTTTTTATCCAAATTAAATTTTAAATTGATTTTTTAAAACTCAGATTTCATTAGAAATTTATTACAAAATTAAATTATTTTTTACACTTTTCCTATTTCAATTTCAGTTAATTAAATAAGTGCATAAAAATAAATGGAAAAATAACAAAATTACTTGTGATAAAAATGAATTTAAATAAGATAATAGAGGAATGTTGGGATTTCCCGTATTAGAAACGAATGGCACTATCAAGAATGTTGATCAAGAATGTTTGGAAAATGTCACTATCTGTAATATTCCCTTTTTTGATCTGCCAAAATGGATGAAATCTATCTATGGTGTTTAGAGAGTCCAGGGAAAATAATAAAATAGGGTCTTTAGAGAGTCCATAAACTATAATAGGGAATAAAAGCTAAGCATTCACATGATTTGGGTTTATCTATCTTATTGTGTTTTCCTTGAGAACTTGGGATGACAAGTTCTAGTTTGATCTCAGGGACGAAAACCCATGGGTGTTATATTTACCGCGGTATTTTCCCATGGTACCATCCCATGGTATTTAACTTAAGTTTTCGAGGGAAAATAATAAAATAAGGTCTTTAAATATTCCATCAAGCCTATAATAGAGGATAGAAGCTAGCATTTATATGATTCAGTTTATCTATCTTGTTGTGTTTTTCTTTAGAACATGGGATGGCGAGTTCTAGTTTGATCCCACGGAGGAAAACCCGTGGGTGTTATTTTTTCTAGTAGCTCCATCCAGGGTCCACGATTGTACTTCAGTGCATTTTTCTTGTCTTTTGATAAGGAGTAGAGCATGCCATTGCAGATTTTGATTGCAATTTTTTAAACTAGAACACCTACATGTACTAAATCAGTTGATTATTTCATTGTTCAGAATATTACACTATCATTAAACTCATCATGAGCTTTAGGAAAATCCCAACCCTCCTAGAAAATATACACTAAAACTAGATACATTATAATATGAAAAACACATTTTTCTAGTAAAGTATTATTCCTTGAAACAAAGAATTAGAAAAGAATTGTATTCATCTGTTGTGAAGCCATTCCTGAATTCATCAAACATATGAATGAAATAAATGCTCACTCTTTCGGGAGGGAATCGAAACTAACATCTAGGATTTGCAGCCAGGAATGACACCCAAGGAAATAAAAGGAAAATACACGTGTGTCAACATCATTATCGATTTAATATTAGAATATCTAGGATCAAGTAACAAATATGTAACTATGCTGATAATTGATCTCTTTCCAAATATGATTTTCTTTCCCTATCACATCCATTTACCCTTTCTCATTCCAAATGTTGATAATTGATCTCTTTCCAAATGGTTGTCATTTGCTTTCTCTGTGAACTACGCTAAGTTTTTCTCCCTTCTAACTTGCTCCCTTTTGGTCTCTGCATGCAAATGTATAGGTATCCCTAATTTGGCGTTGAAATTCATTTTTCAATCTTGTGTGTCAAATATAGGTTCGGTCATGAGTTTTTGCCTAACATTTTATGATGGTTTCCCTATGCATTATGACTAGAAACACTCGAGGCCTCAGGGCCTTAGGCTTATACTATCTGGCATTAATTAAAAGGCCCAATGATGATGGCCATGAGTCGATCCCAAGAAACTCATAGCTATGAAATATTGGCCCCATCCCAAAACCCTAATAACTTCCATGAATCCTTATGAATGGTAGGGTACTACAAGATCTTTCTGGAAATAATGGAATACTTTTTTATCCCTTAACCACGGTACCCAATAAAACTGCTTTGTTTGGAATGGGGTCGCTAAAATATCCTTCTCACCTTTAAAATATACCATGTGACCAATCCCAATATTAGTTTTACCAAATTTTACTATGAATTTTTTCTTCAAATGTGGTGCCCGTGGTAGTGGATATAGGGTAGTTCTCATACAAGAATGGAACCCTTTAGAATTCACTTTTAAGTAATCTCATGACCTGAATTTGCGTAAATTCACACATGAACAAAAAATCGTTATCATCATGAATATTGTAAACACTTGGCATGGGTACCTTATTAGGTGATGCTTCCAAATTAAAACTAACTATCATAGTCTGAAGTTCTTGAATTAAGGTTATCTTGACCAAAATAATATTAGGGGGCCACCAAGCTAATAGTATATGAATATGAGGTTATTTATAATAAAGATAAACAAAATGCTATGGAAATTCCTTATATTTATCCTTTCAAAGTTGGTTTAAGGAAGTTGGTCAAAAATTCTTGGAAAATTACACTATCATTAAACTCTTCCATGGGATTTAGGAAGATCCCAACCCTCCTAAGGAGTATAGGTTGAAACTAGATACATTACAGTATGAAAAAAACATTGAAAGAAACATTGTTCTAGTAAAGTATTATTCCTTAGAACAAAGAACCATAGAAGAATTTTATTGATCCACTACATCAAACCACTCTTGATTTCATAAAACATATGAATGAACTAAATACTCACTCTTTTGCGAGGGAATGGAAACTGACATCTAGGATTTTGTGGCCAAAAATGACACTTGTTAAAGAAATAAAGGGAAGATAGACATGTGAGTTAACATTATTATGGATTTAATAATCGAATATCTAAAGAAAAACAACATATATTTAGTCATGGTCATAGTTAGTCTCTCTCTAAATATGTTCCTTCCTTACCATATCCATTCACTCTTCCTAGTTTCCCAAGTCTTTCTTGATTAGAATTAAGTTACAACAAATTTTCATTATTAATTATTCTAATAAGTGTTTAAACTATAAACTAGAGGGTACCAACTACAAATGAACAATATATACCACGAATAAACATATGGTGAAATTGAAGTGTTCAAAAAGTTCCTAAAAAAAAATCTAAGATGTTTTGCCTTTAAAAAACACAGTAATGGATATGATGACTTGGCCTCTTAAAATGGTGCGAAAATGTGTTTAAATTTTTTATCCAAACTAAATTTTAAATTGAGTTTTAAAATAACCTTTAATAAAATAGGGTCTTTAAATATTCCATCAAGCCTATAATAGACGATAGAAGCTTAGCATTTATATGATTTGGTTTATCTATCTTGTGGTGTTTTTCTTTAGAACTTGGGATGACTACATCTAGTTTGATCCCATGGACGAAAACCCGTGGGTGTTATTTTTTCTGGTAGATCCATCCAAGGTCCACGGTTGTACTTCAGTGCCTTTTTATTCTCTTTTGATAAGGTGTAGTGCATGCCATTGCAGGTTTTGATTGCAGATTTTTTTAACTAGAACACCTAGATGTACCAAATCGGTTGATTACTTCATTGTTCAGGATATTACACTATCATTAAACTCATCATTAGCTTTAGGAAAATCCAAACCCTCCTAAAAAATATACACTAAAACTTGATACATTATAATATGAAAAACACATTGTTTTAGTAAAGTATTATTCCTTGAAACAAAGAATTATAGAAGAATTTTATTCATCTGCTGTGAAGCCATTCTTGAATTCATCAAACATATGAATGAAATAAATTCTCACTCTTTTGGGAGGGAATGGAAACTAACATCTAGCATTTGTGGCCAGAAATGAAACCCAAGAAAATAAGGGAAAAATACACATGTGTGTCAACATCATTATCGATTTAATACTAGAATATCTAAGATCAAGTAACAAATATGTAATTATGCTGATAATTGATCTCTTTCCAAATATGATTTTTATTTCCCTATCACATCCATTTACCGTTTCTCATTCCAAATGTTGATAATTGATCTCTTTCCAAATGGTTGTCATTTGCTTTCTCTGTGAACTACACTAAGTTTTTCCCCTTTCTAACTTGCTCCCTTTTGGTGTCTGCATGCAAATGTATATGTATCCCTCATTTGGCGATGAAATTAATTTTTCAATCTTGTGTGTCAAATATAGGTTCGGTCATGAGTTTTTGCCTAACCTTTTATGATGGTTTCCCTATGAATTATGACTATAAACCCTCGAGGCCTCAGGGCCTTAGGCTTATACTATCTGGCATTAATTAAAAGGCCCAATGATGATGGCCATGAGTCGATCCCAATAAACTCATAGCTATGAAATATTGGCCCCATCCCAAAACCCTAATAAGTTCCATGAATCCTTATGAATGATAGGGTACTACATGAAGTGTCTGAAAATAATGGAATACTTGTTTATCCCTTAACCATGGTACCAATAAAACTACTTTTGTTTGGAATGAGGTCGCTAAAATATCCTTCTCACCTTTAAAATATACCATGTGACCAATCCCAATATTAGTTCTACCAAATTTTACAACGAATTTTCTTCTTCAAATGTCATGCCTCTCTTAATGGATATAGGGTAGTACTCATACAAGAATGGAACCCTTTAGAATTCACTTTTAATTAATTTCATGACCCCAATTTGTGTAAATTCACACATGAAAAATAAATGACTATCATCATGAAAGTTGTAAACACTTGGCATGGATACCTTATTGGTGATGCTTCCAGATTAAGACTAACTATCATAGTCTGAAGTTCTCAAATTAAGGTTATCTTCACCAAAATAATATTAGGGGGCAACCAAGCTACTAGTGTATGAAAATCAGGTTATTTATAATAAAGATAAACAAAATGTTGTAGCAATTCCTTATATTTATCCTTTCAAAGTTGGTTTGAGGAAGTTGGTCAAGAATTCTTGGACAATATCATTAAACTCTTCCACGGGCTTTAGGAAGATCCCAACCCTCCTAAGGAGTATAGGTTGAAACTAGATACATTACAATACGAAAAAAAACATTGGAAGAAACATTGTTCTAGTAAAGTATTCTTCCTTAGAACAAAGAATCATAGAAGAATTTTATTGATCTGCTACATCAAGCCACTCTTGATTTCATAAAACATATGAATGAACTAAATACTCACTCTTTTGGGAGGGAATGGAACTGACATCTAGGATTTTGTGGCCAAATGTGACACTTGTTAAAGAAATAAATGGAAGATAGACATGTGGGTTAACATTATTATGGATTTAATAATGGAATATCTAAAGCAAAACAAAATATATGTAGTCATGGTGATAGTTAATCTCTCTCTAAATATGTTCTTTCTTTACCATATCCATTCACTCTTCCTAGTTTCCCAAGTCTTTCTTGATTAGAATTAAGTTACAATAAATTTTCACTAATAAATTATTCTAAAAAGTGTTTAAACTATAAACTAGAGGGTAACAACTACAAATGAACACTATATACCACCAATAAACATATGGTGAAACTGAAGTGTTCAACAAGCTCCTAAAAAACCATCTAAGATGTTTTGCCTTTAAAAAAAACAGTAATGGATATGATGACTTGGCCTCTTAAAATGGTGTGAAAATGTGTTTAATTTTTTTATCCAAATTCAATTTTAAATTGATTTTTAAAATAACCTTTTAAATAATAATACTCATATTTCATTAGAAATTTATTACAAAATTAAATTATTTTTTAAACTTTTCCTATTTCAATTTCAGTTAATTACATAAGTGCATAAAAATAAATGGAAAAATAACAAAATTACTTGTGATAAAAACGAATTTAAATAAGAGAGTTAAGGAATGTTGGGCTTTGCCGTATTAGAATCAAATGGCAAGAATGTTGATCAAGAATGTTTGGAAAATGTCACTATCTGTAATATTCCCTTTTTTGATCTATCAAAATGGACGGAATCTGTCTATGGTGTTTAGAGATTCTAGGGAAAATAATAGAATAGGATCTTTAGAGAGTCGATCAACTATAATAGGGGATAAAAGCTAAGCATTTAGATGGTTCGGGTTTATCTATCTTGTTGTGTTTTCCTTGAGAACTTGGGATGACGAGTTCTAGTTTGATCTCAGGGACGAAAACCCGTGGGTGTTATATTTACCATGGTATTTTCCCATGGTACCATCCCATGGTATTTAACTTAAGTTTTCGTGGGAAAATAATAAAATAGGGTCTTTAAGTATTCCATCAAGCCTATAATAGAGGACAAAAGCTGAGCATTTATATGATTCAATTTATCTATCTTGTTGTGTTTTTCTTTCGAAATTGGGATGAATACTTCTAGTTTGATCCCGCAGACAAAAACCAGTGGGTGTTATTTTTCCTGGTAGATCCATCCAGGGTCCACGATTGTACTTCAGTGCATTTCTCTTCTCTTTTGATAAGGAGTAGTGCATGCCATTGCAGGTTTTGATTACATTTTTTTTTAACTAGAACACCTAGATGTGCCAAATCGGTTGATTATTTCGTTGTTCATTATATTACACTATCATTAAACTCATCATGAGCTTTAGGAAAATCCCAACCCTCCTAACAAATATACACTAAAACTAGATACATTATAATTGTTAATTGAAACAAAGAATTATAGAAAAAAATTATCCATTTGTTGTGAAGCCATTCTTGAATTGATCAAACATATGAATGAAATAAATGCTCACTATTTTGGGAGGGAATGGAAACTAACATCTAGGATTTGTGGCCAGAAATGATACCCAAGGAAATAAAGGGAAAATACACATTTGTGTCAACATCATTATCGATTTAATACTAGAATATCTAAGATCAAGTAAAAAATATGTAATTATGTTGATAATTGATCTCTTTCCAAATATGCTTTTTCTTTCCCTATCACATCCATTTACCCTTTCTCATTCCAAACATTGATAATTGATCTCTCTCCAAATGTTTGTCATTTGCTTTCTCTGTGAACTACACTGAGTTTTTTTCCTTTTTAACCCGCTCCCTTTTGGTGTCTGCATGCAAATGTATACATATCACTCAATTGGCGATGAAATTCATTTTTCAATCTTGTGTCTCAAATATAGGTTCAGTAATTAGTTTTTGCCTAACTTTTTATGATGTTTTCCCTGTGCACTATGACTAAAAACCCTCGAGGCCTCAGGGCCTTGGGCTTATACTATCTGGAATTAATTAAAAGGCCCAATCATGATGGCCATGAGTCAATCCCAAGAAATTCATAGCTATGAAATATTGGCCCCATCCCGAAACCCTAATAATTTCAATGAATCCTTATGAATGGTAGGGTACTACATGAAGTTTTTGAAAATAATGGTGTACTTGTTTATCCCTTAACCACGGTACCCAATAAAACTACTTTTATTTGGAATGAGGTCACTAAAATATCCTTCTCACCTTTAAAAAATACCATGTGACCAATCCTTATATTAGTTGTAACAAATTTTACTATGATTTTTTTCTTCAAATGTGGTGCCTCTAGTAGTGGATATAGGGGAGTACTCATACAAGAATGGAACCCTTTAGAATTCACTTTTAAGTAATTTCATGACCCTAATTTTCATAAATTTACACATGCAAAATAAATGATTATCATCATGAAAATTGTAAACACTTGCCATGGATACCTTATTGGGTGATGCTTCCAGACTAAGACTAACTATCATACTCTGAAGTTATTGAATTAAGGTTATCTTCACCAAAATAATATTAGGGGACACCAAGCTACTAGTGTATGAATATGAGGTTATTTATAATGAACGTAAACAAAATGTTGTAGCAATTCTTTATATTTATCCCTTCAAAGTTGGTTTAAGGAAGTTGGTCAAGAATTCTTGGAAAATTACACTATCATCAAACTCATCCATGGGATTTAGGAAGATCCAAACCCTCCTAAGGAGTATAGGTTGAAACTAGATACATTACAATATGAAAAATACATTGAAAGAAACATTGTTCTATTAAAGTATTATTCCTTAGAACAAAGAACCATTGAAGAATTTTATTGATTCGCTACATCAAGGCACTCTTGATTTCATAAATCATATGAATGAACTAAATACTCACTTATTTGGGAGGGAATGGAAACTGACATCTAGGATTTTGTGGCCAAAGGTGTCACTTGTTAAAGAAATAAAGGGAAGATAGAGATGTGGGTTAACATTATTATGGATTTAGTAATGGAATATCTAAAGCAAAACAACATATATGTAGTCATGGTGATAGTTAGTCTCTCTCTAAATATGTTCTTTCTTTACCATATCAATTCACTCTTCCTAGTTTCCCAAGTCTTTCTTGATTATAATTAAGTTACAAGAAATTTTCACTAATAAATTATTCTAGAATGTGTTTAAACTATACACTAGAGGGTACCAACTACAAATGAACACTATATACCACCAATAAACATATGGTGAAACTGAAGTGTTCAACAAGTTCCTAAAAAACCATCTAAGATGTTTTGCCTTTAAAAAACACAGTAATGGATATGATGACTTGGCCTCTTAAAATGGTGTGAAAATGTGTTTAAATGTTTTATCAAAATTCAATTTTAAATTGATTCTTAAAATCACCTTTTAAATAATATAATGCTCATATTTCATTAGAAATTTATTACAAAATTAAATTATTTTTTACACTTTTCCTATTTCAATTTCAGTTAATTACATAAGTGCATAAAAATAAATGGAAAAATAAAAAAATTACTTGGGATAAAAACTAATTTAAATAAGAGACTAGAGGAATGTTGGGCTTTCCCGTATCAGAAACCAATGGCACTATCAAGAATGTTGATCAAGAATGTTTGGAAAATGTCACTATTTGTAATATTCCCTTTTTTGATCTGTCAAAATGGATGTAATCTGTCTATGGTGTTTAGAGAGTCCAGGGAAAATAATAAAATAGGGTCTTTATAGAGTCCATCAACTATAATAGGGGATAAAAGCTAAGCATTTAGATGATTCGGGTTTATCTATCTTGTTGTGGTTTCCTTGAGAACTTGGGATGACGAGTTCTAGTTTGATCTCAGGGACGAAAAATCGTCGGTGTTATCTTTACTATGGTATTTTCCCATGGTACCAGCCCATGGTATTTAACTTAATTTTTCGAGGGAAAATAATAAAATAGGGTCTTTAAATATTCCATCAAGCCTATAATAGAGGATAGAAGCTAAGCATTTATATGATTCGGTTTATCCATCTTCTTGTGTTTTTCTTTAGAACTTGGGATTACTACTTCTAGTTTGATCCCATGGACGAAAACCCATGGGTGTTAGTTTTTGGTAGATCCATCCAGGGTCCATGGTTGTACTTCAGTGCATTTTTCTTCTCTTTTGATAAGGAGTAGTGCATGCCATTGTAGGTTTTCATTGCAATTTTTTTTAACTAGAACAACTACATGTACCAAATCGGTTGATTATTTCGTTGTTCAAGATATTACACCATCATTAAACTCATCATAAGCTTTAGGAAACTTCCAACCCTCCTAAAAAATATACACTAAAACTAGATACATAATAATATGAAAAACACATTGTTCTAATAAAGTATTATTCCTTGAAATAAAGAATTATAGAAGAATTTTATTCATATGCTGTGAAGCAACTCTTGAATTCATCAAACATATGAATGAAATAAATGCTCACTCTTTTGGGAGAGAATGGAAACTAACATCTAGGATTTGTGGCCAGAAATGACACCCAAGGAAATAAAGGGAAAATACACATGTGTGTCAACATCGTTATCAATTTAATACTAGAATATCTAAGATCAAGTAACAAATATGTAATTATGTTAATAATTGATCTCTTTCCAAATATACTTTTTCTTTCCCTCTCACATCCATTTACCCTTTCTCATTTCAAATGTTGATAATTGATCTCTTTCCAAATGCTTGTCATTTGCTTTCTCTGTGAACTATGCTAAGTTTTTCCCCTTTTAACTTTCTCCCTTTTGGTGTCTGCATGCAAGTGTATGTGTATCCCTCACTTGGCGATGAAATTCATTTTTCAGTCTTATGTATCAAATATAGGTTTGGTCATTAATTTTTTCCTAACTTTTATGATGTTTTCCCTGTGCATTATGACTAAAAACCCTTGAGGCCTTAGGGCCTTGGGCTTATACTATCTGACATTAATTAAAAGGCCCAATCATGATGGCCATGAGTCGATCCCAAGAAACTCATAGCTATGAGATATTGGCCCCATCCCAAAACCCTAATAAGTTCCATGAATCCTTATGAATGGTAGGGTACTACATGAAAATTGTATTTTATCATTGTTAATATAACATATATTAAAATTTTTGTTAAAAATTATCACAATTAATTAAATTGTGAAACGGATTTTTTTGATCATAATCAATTGCAATGTTTAATTCTTCTCATCAACCTAATCACTTCATTACATTTTAGGGGAAAATTTATGCAAATACAAATGCTTATTGAATTTTTTTCTTCAAATTATTTCAATTTTTTTATTTATTGATTATTAAAAAATATAGATATTTTTTATTGATAGAGGTATTCAATTTAACTCATGTGTGTTTGAAAAAACTGGGAGAGGGTAGAGAGACTTCGTCAGTTTAAGTCACTTGTGTTTGCGAAAACGGGGAGAAGAGAGAGAGAGCTCTTCAGTTTAATGTAGAGGACAGAGAGTCAGATGGATTTGATGGTGCTCTTCAAGCAATGCAGGAAGAAGATAATATATATATATGGATCTTTATATAAGGTGTGAGGCACAACAATCAACCTTTAATGTTCAACTGTGTGGATTTTAGTGTGCAGAAGATGTAAATTTGCATTTGCATAAGAGGATTTTAATTTCTGTTTTCAAGATTGCAGATGACAACCATAGCAATAGAAATCATCATGGGGTACTACTACTCCTCTCCTCTCCTCTCCTTTTCATATTCATCTGAAAATGATAATGGAAGATGAGAGGAGATGAGAAGTATTATCTGTAGATGCCCTCTCTTGTTTCTTTGAAACGAAAATCCACTACTAGGATTGTAGATGACAACAAAAATACAAGGGAACGACAATTTGAATTATATTTTAGAATTGTTTTTGTATTTGGATGTGTGTTTGTCAAGAATATAGAGGAGTCTTTGTTGTATTTGAAATCCAATTATGTTTTGGTTATTGTAAGGGTATGTAAGTTCTTTTTGAATTTTTGTTGAATGCTTTGTACTTGAAATTTGGGAAATTATGTCCTAGAAGAAACATGAGCCCCAACATGA
Organism: Pinus taeda; assembly: GCA_000404065.3. Lineage (NCBI taxonomy): Eukaryota > Viridiplantae > Streptophyta > Pinopsida > Pinales > Pinaceae > Pinus > Pinus taeda. Next base: position 22,291 of record APFE030448793.1, on the reverse strand, counting down.
AAATTTAGTGCAACGAAAGACAGAGAAAGAGAAAACTGCTATGATACCACTGGTCTGGATTTAAATAGGAGCACAATAAATTACAAATATAATAATACATATAAAAATGCAATAGAAATAATACTTCATTTCGTTACTGTAAAAGACTAAAATTTGCTTACAAACAGAAATGGAAATAAATTAGCTATGGCAATGGTAGCTTATCTATGAAAAGAGATGTGGAGGCTACATGCCTCTGAACTGTGTTACAATGAGGCTCGAAGGCCTAATTATTGTTGAGAAACAATGGAAAACCCTAAACATCAAGAAATCTAACCCTAGAATATGAAACGCCAAGTTGTGAGCCATGTTTGGGTAAATTGGTACATCAACTTTCCGGGGTTGTAACTTTGGCATACGATCTCTATTTGACATGCACAATATCTCATTAAAAGGATCTATCCAGGATACAACTTTGGAAAGAGAAACAAGAATCCATGCATCTATGTTGCTCCTAGTTCTCCCAAAAAACGTCATTTAGGTCCTCAAAACGGCTCTAGAAGTTCAAGGCCCAAAAAACTGCTCAAAATAGTAAACTATGCTATAATTAAAGAAACTGAAAAGCTGAAAGAAACAATGGTGGGGGTCCAAGTGGACTTGGCGAATGGCCATCAATATCCACCTGGATCATTCCCACACATGATATATACAAATCCACACTGTTTTGGTATTTTTCTAAAATATTTACAAGGAAAATAGTCACATTCGACTGTTTCAGTTCTTTTCCATAAAATCCATCTACTTCTCTTCCTAACTCCTCACTCTTACTCTTACTATCCTCTAGCTCTCTAACCCCTAGCTATCCTCTAGATAACTTCTGCTTAACCTCTCGAATTATTCAAAAGATCACAATTTATACAAAAATGGATTCATGAACCAATTTGGTTTAGATCCAACAATCTCTCACTCTCTACCAAAGTATCTCTCCAGCTCCACTCTTTTCTCAAACAGAATCCCAATTTAATCGTTTAAATCCCTCAAATACTCACTCTTCATATGATTACTTAACTATCTCTAAGATATTGACATTCACGACATATTCTCCATAAATAAATTTACAATTAAAATCCCCTCAACTCAACTAAACTTAGGAAATTAAATAAAATGGTTAAGGGAACCCACTCCCTTTAGTAAATGTGAAATAATACTCATGGGTCTTATAAGCTTTGAAGAATGCTCATGCATCATGATCAACATGTTGTGGAGATTAGTTATCTAAAAGAAAAAATGTTGGAAAAATATCAACTCCTTAAATAAGATTATGATGCAGTATCACAACAATTTATTGAAAAGGATAAGGTCATTCAAAAGTTTTAAGTGTCTAAGAAGGAACTTGAATTGGAATTTAATTGTCTTCAGAAATTTGAGATGGATATAGTTGATGTTAAGGTGCCAAGCTCTCTTTCTTCAACACTTCATGATGTTGAATACAAGAAGCCTGATGCTAATGAAGATGATGAATGAGATGCCTTGGTCACACCCAATTTTGAAAACCATACTACTGGCATTGGTTCCTGATTGATGAGAAAAATGGGATATACTGGAGGAAGAATTGGGAAGAATGGACAAGGAATTATGGCTCCTATTAACCCTATAGTGTAAACATCAAGAATAGGTCTATGATACAATCTCATTATTTCCTCATCACCTACATCAAATTGTGAGGTGCTTGAAGAAAATGCTTCTATTACTTGCGATCAACATATTTATGACATGGATTCTAATGTCATTCCAGATGAAAATGTTGTGGCACCTAACCTTGAGTATGAAAAAGCAAAAAATGAGCTATCTGAATATCCTCATAGAAGAAATTACCTATGCATCACTATTCTTGGTCAATTACCAGTCCTTCATTCATATTGGTACAGTGAAGACATGAGAAAATGAACTGTGGACCAGTGCTGACCATTAAAATTGACTATGGATGGATCCATGGATGGTCGAGGCATCATTTGAACCAATCTTTGTAGAAATCATATCATCATGTTGCATCAATTTCTCATTGTTTATTGCCATTGTTCCCTTAGTTGTGTTTTAGAGGGGGAATTTACTGACAATGGTTATTATTAATTCTCATTTCTTCCGCAGTTGTGTTTTAGGGGAGTTGTTAGACGGTGAAAAATATTGTTGTTATTTTTTGTGTTTGATCAATGTGATGGTGATGGTCTTTAAACAACTTTAGGAGTGTTGTTCTAATACATGTGAGATGAGTTGCCATATTTACATGATTCATTGGTTGTTTGTTGGTTGATGGTGTTGATTTTGTTTAGAGCCTTTGTCCGAGTTCTTTACCAACACCTAGTTTCTTTGAAGCATTTTTTTATGAAATTGAAATTTTTATCCACCCTTATGCCTCTACAATAATCCTACTTCGGAGATTAACCAACCTCATTGAGGTTTCATGGCTCTCCTCTTCATAGTTCTTGTACTTCAGCATTTCATACTTCTTGATTGGAGCAAGCCTATGTTCTTGCCACTCAAAGGATCTTTATGAGATCCCAATTTCAACTCCATGATAATTTGAGCACTAGCATCTTTCTCTCTATTTTTTTTTGGGGGGGGAATTTTTTCCTACCTTTTTTCTCTCTTTCTCTTCTTATGAGAGTTTGCACATGGGTACCTATTTAGGCCTCATTATCGGGATCGATTATTTGTTTTTTATTTAGTTACGCCATATGTTTCGCATAATGGGGGTGTTAGAGTTTGCTTTTCCAACATTTCATTTCCCTATGAGCTAAGTATAGTGAGTTGTAAGCTCACATAGGGACTTGCATTTTTCTAGTTGTCATAGCTATATTTAACTGACACTAAACCTCCTCCATTTCTCTATAATGGAGTTCTTCTATATAATTTTACAGAACATTATGAGTAATATAATACTTTAACAACTCAATAGTTCATGCACAGAGTATCCAGAGTTTGCACATCAATTTACCTATTTTTATTTAATTTCATATCTACCCAGGTTTTGATTTCAATTTCATAACCAAACTCATGGTTGTGCTTGGGTTTCAATTTTCATTTCACATTCAACCATGTTTTCATTTTCCATTTCTCGAGTTCATGCAGGTTCAAATTTATTTAAATGAATTGAAAGGGCGGTGGTCGGAAAAAAATGAACTCAAATTTAGAAAACCATCGTAAAAAAATGTACTTGATAGGTTGGTGAAAATATTAAAAGATTGTAACTACCAGTCACTCTCATTGTTATTCCATGTAAGCATTTTATAAACATTTTAATTAGATACCCATTCTGCTCCAATTAAAATTGTCTATTGGTGCTGAAATGGTTGTCTTTTCAAAGAGTCGACATCATTGCGATGGATCTTTTTTAGTTCTTGTTTTCTACTTAGAAATCCATATCTTAGAAAGGCTAGATATGCAGCTATTTAGAGTGTGTGAGTTCCTTAGAAATCACAATGGCTTAGTCTTATTTACAAGGTTTCTTATTTCCATATTTCAATTTTCACACAAACATCATGTTTTTGAATTAGTTATTTTCTTAAACTCGTCACCATTCGAGAAACAATTAATTAAGTGAAATACTGTAGTTAATATTTATATTATATATTTATATATATATATTATATATATATAAATATATTATAATAAAGAAACAATGAATTTTTTAATATGATTGATAATATTTGAAAAATATAATTTAAATTAAAAAAATATTATTTTTAACGAATAGGTTATAATGATAAGGTAGACTTAGTTAAAAATGCACCCACTATTTACCAAAAAAAAAAGTAGTGATGAACATGTTCATCATATATGAAATTTTATAAATGTCTATTTATATTAATCTGAAAATATATTAAAAATGATCTATCTATCTATCTATCTATCTATCTATCTATATATATATTCATATATTAGTTACTCTCTATCAAAATTTAAGGAAGATTTCGTAAGAAAAAAAATAGGAATAAAATATAAATAAATATATTTGAGAGCTAATTTTCAAAATTATTATGTAGGAGAAAAATTGTATAGGTAGATTTTTCAATTTATTAGTTCCTCCAAATCAAGCATATAGGACATTAGGATTCTCCATTTTAGCCATTATAAATTAACATTGATCCATCAGTTTATAATATTATTGCATTTTTTCTAAAACCATTAATGTTCTATATCTATAAATATTTTGACATTCAATATATTTTTATGTGGTAAATGAATTGTTAATTTGACATTCAATATATTTTTATGTGGTTCTAAAAGCATCGACGAATAAGCTTTTATGTGATTTTGCCGAAATTATTCTCTCATACATGCTATGGATTCTATAATATATTTTTACTTAATAAAAAAATATCTTCATTTTCTAAGTTCCTTTTCCCTATTTTGAAAATATTCTAGTAGATAATATAATACTCGTGTTAGTTTTTAGGGAGCTTTTGATTCTACCCACATTATGTATAATACTAGCATATTGGGATTTAAGCTACAAATTATAAATAAGCTAAAATCACAATCAAAATTAATTTTTTTTCCATTACACGGGAAGAACCTCTCAAGGTTAATAGCCAAACAGAATTTGTTGGGAAATTTATCCATATTTACTTGTCAAATATAGCCATTTTTTTCCACCATCAACGTGATATATTAAAATAATCAAAATTCGGAAATTTACCAGTATTTACTTGTCAAATATAGCCATTTTTTGTCCACCCATCAACATGATATATTAAAATAATTAAAATTCACAATAAAATTGCAGAAACGGTTAAATGCTTCAGATTTAAAATTCCTACAATGGCCTCCATAGATTAAACAGGTTATTTAGCATGTTAGCCGCCCTTGCTTAGTGAGGGATTAATTCTATTAACTAAGCAAATTTTCATGATTGTATTTAAATTCTATATACCACAGGACAGAAGTGTTTATGATCTTTGCATATTGAAACAACAATTTACTTCAATTTTATAATAAGACATAATTACAATTAATTTTTTATCTTTAAACTTTTTAGATTTATTTATTTTTTAAATTTTATTTAATTTTAATCAAAATAATATTAAAAATGTAAATTTTGAATTATTAATATGTATGAAATTGTTTTTTTTTTTTTTTAGAACAATGAAATTTAAATTTTAAATAGAAAATTAAAGCATTTTTTATTATTGTTAATCAATATTTTTAATTATATTTAGAAAAATCATTTTCGTTTAATTGTTAATTAGCATAGATCTATCTTAACTCGAGATCTATCAAGCAACCAGATGGATAAAATCTTTAGAGGTTCAAACCTTTTGAGTGTAAAACTTGAGAAAATGTTTACACCTTGAGAGATTTTATCCCTCTAAGAGCTTCATAGATCCCGAATTAAGATAGATCTAGATTGATTTAATTATTAATAATTATAATTAATAATTTTATTTTTAATTTAATTTTTTATTTTTATATAATTTGATTGCATCAAAATGTTTAGATAACACAACATAACATGATATTACAACATCTCTTTCATAGTGACTTCCAAAGTGTTCAACTCAAAAGTGTAATAAATTAAATTAAATCAAATCATAAAATATTTTGAGTATGAAATGAGAGATGGTTGTTTGAGAGGTCGTACTAATAAGCCATGGTATTGTAACAAATCTCATTCACATCTTAATAATATCTATGATAAAAAGGGGGTGAATATGGGTGGTTTGAAATCTTATTATATTGTGAATATTAAGTTCCTATGTACTCATTAATGAAATTTAAATATCGTAAGTTATTATTTTAACTTAAAATGGATCTTAATTATTAGCTACTATATATAGCTTATAATTTTTAATGTGAGAGGGGGTTTAGATATAGCTTAAAAGTAATTATAATTTTTTTATAAACCACACTAGATGGTCTGAAACATCGACCAACTAATACTAACAACATTAATCCGAACGACATGCTTACTATATTATGGATCACAAAATCCTAAGATCTAACAATAAAAAAAGGTTGTAAAATTAAATTCAAATAAAATATTTTGATTATAAAATGAGAAATTGTTTTTGGGCATGTTGTATTGAAGAGTCACAGCATTAGCTTGTGGTATTGTTATGAAGCCTATTTACAAGTTAATAATATAATGGAGATGTCTTTTGGTTTAATCAAATCTGGTCATCTAATGTGGTTCATCCTCAAGACAAAAGTTAACTTTAAATAGTAAAGATGCATTTGGGTCCAAAGTTAGCAATTGGGAATTAGTCATTAGGAGTTAGTTATTATAAGAATGCAATTAATATTAATTTGGTATTGAATTAAATTAATATTCAATTATTAATTATTAATTATCCGTTATGAAATAATGTGGTTCATCCTCAAGACAAAGGTTAACAAACTAATCAATCCATTATTTAAAATAGTAAAGATGCATTTGGGTCCAAAGTTAGCAGTTGGGAATTAGTCATTAGGAGTTAGTTATTATAAGAATGCAATTAGTGTTATTTTGGTATTGAATTAAAATAAATTAATATTATCCATTATGAAATAACTCGTTAAAACAATTGAAATAATAATTATTAACACACAACATATATATAATATAATATATATATATATATATATATATAATATAATTATATATTATATAATTGAATAAATATATGAATATTAAATATTTAATTATTGAAATATGAATTAATATATTGATTATAAAAACTAATTATTATTATTGGGTTTAGAGGTTCTCTACAACCTAGTATAGGTTTGATGTTTAGATGTAATGCAAGTATGTAAACAATTTTAAATGTTGGCCTAATTAATAATAAAATGTTAAAGTAATAAAAATAATAAAATTCAGCTTGTTATATTTTTATTTTGTTATTAATTTTTGAATAGGTTTTGTTACAATACCATGGATCAATACCATGGCTTATCAATACCACATGCCCAAAAACCATAACCTATTTCACACTTTAAATATTTTATAACAATACAAATTGTTAATCATGGATATTCATCCCCACTATACGGTGGATATTATAACTTGTAAAAAATAGGCTTTGTTACAATACCATGTGCCAATACCATGGTTTATCAATACCACATGGCCAAAACACAACTTATTTCACAATCAAAATAATTTTATATCAGTATGAAAATGTTCTTAACCATGGTTATTATTAACTTACAAATATGCTTTGTTACAATACCATGAGCCAACAACATGGCTTTCAATACCACATGGCCAAAACACATAACTTATATCACAATCAAAATATTTTATATCAGTATGAAAATATTCTTAACCATGGATATTCACTTACGCTTTACCATTGATATTATTAACTTACAAATATGCTTTGTTCCAATACCATGGGTCAATAGTATGGATTTCAATACCGCATTCCCACAACAACATAACTTATTTCACAATCAGAATATTGTATAAGAGTATGAAAATATTCTTAACCATGGATATTCGCCCCCACTTTATCATGAATATTATTAACTTGTAAATAGGCTTTGTTATAATACCATGGCTTATAAATATCATTTTCCCAAAATATATAGCTTATTTTACAATCAAAATATTTTATAACAATATGAAAAAATTCTTAACCATAGATATTGACCCCTACTTTTTCCATTGATACTTGTGAATAGACATTGTTACAATACCAAGGGCCAATACCATGGGTTATCAATAATGCATGCCCAAAACTCATAACTTATTTCACAATCAAAATATTTTATAACAATATGACATGATTCTTAACCATGAATATGATTAACTTGTAAATATGCTTTGTTACAATGCCATAGCCAATACCATGGCTTTTCAGTACCACATGCCCAAAAACCATAACTTATATCACAATAAAAATATTTTATTTTAATTCAATTTTATGATATTTTTTTAATTGAATCTAAAAAGAAAAAATTATAATTAATTTTGAGATATATATAAACCTTGTTTCCTTAGGGATATGAAAATATTCCCATGGAAATTAAATTAACTTTTAATAAAGTTAAAAATGAGAATACTTTTATATATAAAGACTTAAAATTTGTAAAATATAAATAATATTATTAAAAACCAGATCCATCCTAACTATGTATCTAAGTGATGAGAGCAATCAATGTGACTAATGATACTAGAGGAAAGAGAGTGCATGGTTTTTTTAAGTATTCCATTATTGTATTTTAGTTGACATGATTGATCTGAAATATAGATTCAATATTTAACAACCAATTAAGGTTTTTTTTTTAGATACTTTCCTAAACACTATACAATGGGATCAAATTTAAAAGGGGAAGGGGAAGGGGGCGAAGGGGTGAGGGAGAAAGGGGGAAAGAACAAATACATAGAGAGATAGACGTGGAGAGAGAGAGGGAGTGACAAGAAAGAGATGGAGAGAGAGTGAGGGAGAGAGGAGAGGGGGGAAGAGAAAGAAGAGGAGATGATAGAGATAGGGAGAGAAGGGGAAGAGGGGGAGGGATGCACAAATATGGAGGGAAGAGAGAGATGGAGAGATCGATGGAGATAGTGACAAAATGTGTGTGTGTGAGAGAGAGAGAGAGAGAGAGGAGACAGACAAGGAGACAAGGGGAAGAGAGGAAAGGAGAGAGACAAGGGGAAGAGAGGAGAGGAGAGAGACAAGGAGAACAGGGTAAGAGAGAGAGAGGAGAGAGACAAGGAGAACAGGGTAAGAGAGAGAGAGGGAGACACAAAGATGGAGTGGAGAGAGAAAAAGAGAGAGGGTTGGATATAGTGACAAAGTTCAAGGGACTAGAGAGAGAGAGAGGTATGGGGGGGAGAGATGGAGGTAGGTGGGAGAGAAAGGAAGATAGATAGGACTCAAGAGAGAGAAGGAGAAAGAGTTGGAGTTGGAGGGGGAGAGAGAAGGATTGAAGAAGAAATACATAGAGGGAGAAAGGTGGAGAGAGAAAGGGAGTTACAAGGGAGCAATGGAAAGAGAGTGAGGGGGAAGAGTAGGAGGGAAGAGAGAGAGGGAGAAAATGGGAAGAGAGATAGAGAAAGGTGAGAGAGAGAGAGGGATAAAATGGGAAGAGAGATAGAGAAGAGGGGAGAGAGAGAGCGAGAGATAGTTAGACATAGCTAGAGAATGTGTATGTTTGGGGGGTTAGATAGAGAGAGGAAATAAGAAAGAGAAACATAAATGAAAATATAGATATTATATATTATCATATAAGGAGCTTAGATACATCTTAGCCCTGGATCTATCAAGTGTCTGGAGAGATCAAATCTCTCGAGGTGCAATCATTTCCTCAAGTTTCGCACTAAAAAAATAGGTTTGCGCCTTGAGAGATTGGATTCATTTCGACGCTTGATAGATCTGAGGTTAAGATGGATCTAGGTTGGTTATATCATTCTTTGAAAATATAATTGATAATAAAAAAAGGGAGGGCAATCAAGAAGAGAGGGAAGGAGCGCTTGCTTAATTTGCCATCATCCTGTTGGGATTGATTGCTTGTTTCTCAATCTCAATTGCCTATCTTAGCTTCCCATGATGTAAATGATCAACTCTTGTGATGAACCACATTAGATGGTTCTAAACATCAACCAAATCTTAATGATACGATTAATCTGAAAAGCATCTTCACTATCATTACAGATTACAAAATTACAAAAGTTTAAGATCTAGCAAGTTAATAATATCTCTCATAAAGTGGGTGTGGACATCCATGGTTAAAAATATCAGTATATTGTAAGCTTATTGTAAGTATTAGAGTTTTTAATTTAAATAAGGTTAAAAAATCATTATTTTAGTTTATAAGGTAAAATCAATCTTAATCTATAACAAATTGAATTTTATTAGTTTATTACTTTTAACTTTTTGTAGACACTACAAAATCTCTTACTTTAAACATTTTATTGTTATTTAATTGAACCCGCATGTAAATTTTTACAAATCCTTTACATATTATAAACTGAAGCATATTTAAAAATATTTACTTTCTTATATTACAGCTACATATCTCTCCTATACTTTACTTTTGAAAAATGTGGTTGAGGCATAAAGGGATTACATTCTATAGGTTTTCAAACAAAAGTAAGCAACTATAATTTTTTAATTGTTACATTAAAACTTGATGGCTAAGCCCACTAGAGATCACAAAATTACAAAGTGATGTCAAAGAGGGGACAAAGAAGACATTGCAATCAGGAGAATTTGAGAAGGGCACCTCTGACATATAGGCTTTGCAAAATGGATGCAAAGCATGGAAAAATTACTTAGCATTTGGACGAGCTGACTAGTTTAGAGTTGGAAGAGGATCATCCTTAAATAGTTGATGGGATAGAAGGAGAACTTGAGAGAAGGAGGTTTGTTGGGTTCTTTCATGCTACAAAAGATGCAAAGAGCAGGCCAATCAGACGCACTTGCAGAAAAAGGAGGAGATGTTCTTTCATAGGTCAATTCATTGATTTAAGTGAAAACGTACTATCATCCATAATTCTTCTAAATCAACAATTAGCTATGTAGGAGCATCCAATTCAAATCATAACTCGTGTATGAATTCTCCATGAGAATGCACTTGGGCATGAGTACGATGTAGTTCATTGTAATCCATCGTGTAGGGGAACAACCTCGACGAAACATGGGACTCTAGGGGATCTAGAGATTAAGAGAGAAGAACCAATTGAAGGGAAGCAGTTATTGTTGGGTTGCCAACTTGGATGGAAATGGAACATAGACGGGGAGTGAAAATGGCATATATATGACCTACAAAGCATAAAACAGAGGGAAGAAAAATAATTTTCATGAGGCGAGACTGCAATGCCATAAGAGTTGAGTTAGTGGAGAGGTATGGTGCGATGTTCCTCTTGTGTGGATTTATGATCTTATTTCACCTTTTGAGTGAGAGATGTGGAGAGACTCTTGTGATTGATGTGGTTATAGAATTAGAACGAGGCCACATTGACTCATTATAACTATAAGTCCCTTTTACCCCTAGTTATATTGCTTCACTGGCTTGGGAATTTTCCACATAGTTGTTGGCTATTATACCTATAAGTCTGTTTTGCTCCAATTTGTATTGCCTCATTGGCTTGGGAATTTGCAATAGAGTTGTTGGCTATTATAACTATAAATCCCTTGCTGTATTGCCTCAGTGGCTTGGGAATTTTCCACATAGTTATTAGTTCTTTAGATGTGGAACCAAACATTTTGGCACGCCATTATGGATGATAAAGCTTGTATTTTGGATAAGATTGCTTATAGAAAAAGATCTTAGGCTTAGGTTTTTCCTTTTTGTATGTGTTAAATTATGATTATAAATCTCCAAAACCAATAAAGTGGTGAGAAGCTTTGTTATAGAACATAAGTTTTTACAGAATTGTTAGTCATAACCCTTAGCTCTAAGAAAAACTTCATCTAGAATTCCTATTGATCGAAGAGCTACCTACACATGTCCTCCCTAATAATTTGTTTAATATATTAAATATATAAATAATAATACTTTAATTTTTTCCTTTAATATATTTTCAATAATTAAATTTATTTTTTAGTTTACTTAAATTATTATAATATTACTTTTATTTAAATATAATAATAATTTTTTATGACTAAAACATTATTACATATATATTAAATAAATTTATATATTTTAATATATTATTTCATTTAAATTATTTTTTTACAAAATTTAGCTTCAAATCATATATTAGTCATAGTAATACCGACCATTAAAATTGTTATTAAAAACTATCTTTAAGATTTTAGAGGACGGATTTTTTTAATCATTAATCACTTGCAATATTTAAATCTTCTCAACTACTTGAGCAGTTTTCTGCCGGACTTTATGAAAAACAAAACTGTAATTGAATATTATATCATTACTATAATAAAGATATTACTATCTAATTTTTTTAATATATTATTATATATATATATTATATATAATATATATATATAAAATCTCAAATTTAATTTAACATGATGTTAAATGAATTTATATATTTAATATTATTATTCATTAAAATCCCTTAACAATTTATCAAAAATTTATAATAAAATTTAATAGTTTAGTTAGAAAGCTCAAATAATATATTATTCATTAATCATCTGTATTTAGACAATTAACAATGTATTACCATCAAATCAATTAAATATACCTTACAATTATATTAAAATTGTTATGCCTAACACCTTCATATTCATAATCAAAATTAAAGGTATCACAATCATAATGAGTTGCAATGTTTAATTCTTTTCAAGGACCTAATCAGTTCATTACTATGCAAATAAAAACTATAATTAAACCTTTTTCTGCAAATTATTTCTAACTTTATTTTTTAACTTTTATTTCTTATTAAAAAATAAAGATATTTTTTTGATTGACAGAGGTGTATTCAGTTTAACTCAAGTGTGTTTGCGAAAACGGAAAGAGACCAGAGAGAGTTCTTCGGTTATAGTTACTTGTTTTCCCAGAAAACAGGGAGAGAACAGAGAGAGCTGTTCAGTTTAACTGAGAGAGTATCACAGGGATTTGATGGTGCTCTTCTTCAAGCAATGTAGAAGAAGATATTATATATACGGATGTTAGACTGTGTGGATTTTAATGTGCAGGTGGTGTAAATTTGCGTTTTCAAGATTGCAGATGAAAACTACAACAATAGAAAGCATCCTGGGATACTACTTCTCCTCTCCTTTCCTTTTCATATTCATCTGAAAATGATAATGGAAGATGAGAAGAGAGGAGAAGTATTATCTGTAGATGCCCTCTCTTGTTTCTTTGAAACGACAATCCATTGCAAGGATTGCAGATGACAACAAAGTAACGACAATTTGAAATAAATTCTAGAATTGCTTTTGTGAAGGGATGTCTAAGAAGAACAACGCCTCAGAATCAGAAAAAGCAGAACAACGCCTCAGAATCAGAAAAAGCAGAACAACGCCTCAGAATCTGGATGGTGAGAGCACTGGGAACAACGCCTCAGAATCTACATGGTGAGAGCACTGAGCACGAGGCAGTTTGCAGTGTACTCTCTTCTTTATCGCTTTCCATGTGCCCCTTCCAAGAACGGCATGAATGACGTTTTCAATTTCCTTCATGTCGACTCAGGTGTTTTGTGATACTTATTTCTATTAGTGCTCAAGGTCAACATAATGGTACTTATTTCTATGAGTGGTTTCCGGTAATCAAAATCATACATATTGATCTGGGTCATTTGGTGTAAAACTAATTTATGCCTATTTGTCGCTACTGGTTGTTTCCGGTAAGCGCGTAATTCATACATCTCGCGCCAGCCCATTTCTTGACCTTTAAATTTAATACTAAAAATATTTTACTATGTGATCGGAAAACAGGGACTGATGCTCTGCAGAGCTTGGGTCGACACAGTTTATACCCAGCAAAGGAACCAATGGAGAAAGTAGCAGAATACAGGGAATTCAATCGTCGCATATCAATATTAAATTGGCCAACCAGTAAATCCCTCAACACAACACATTTAAATAATAATTATATAGTATGAACAAAACCACTCAATTATAATATGAAAAAACCCACTCAATATCTATCAGTCAACCAAATTTAAATAATAACTAACTATATAATATAAAGAAACAATAAAATATCTCCTGCATGCATGCATTCATAGATTAAAAAGGGCAAGCTGAATAGTAAATTTCCGCATATGAAAATAAGTGACATCGGAGCGACGGGTGGATGGGATGGTCGATCTGTTAGACCTTTGAAAACTAAATGAAGAATAAATACCGTGACAAATTTTTTATCAAAAATTAAGATAATATAAAAATATCTCCTCAAAAAACCCTTAAAAAGTTGAGGACTCACAAGAAAATTTCGTTATGATGTCAAAGAAATTCATAACTATACCAAAAGCTACTCTTTAATTTAATGGTCTATTCAGAAAAACCCTGAAAAATTAGAAAGCAAAGGATTATGAAATTTAAAGAACATCGAATCGAATCGAATCTATCATCAAACAAGATTACAAAGAAAGAAGATACACTACACACGAACACTGAATCAAATAATCGGCACCCAATAAACCCAGGAACCAACAGAGAGTCACAGCCACACAAACATGGACATACACAAGAGAAAACACTTCCAAACTATTCATTTGAAGCCACCCAGGCCATCCCTCGTGTATTTCAAAGAAGCTGTGATCGGTTAATGGAGCCGATCAACGTCTATAACGAAAAAGAAACCTGAGATTCTTTTCTTGAAATTCTAGTGCAAGGCACCTCGGTAAAAGACTCAGATCTTTTTCTAGAAATTCTATTCACATCCACATCAGCTATCCACGTCGGTGCAAATTTGGAATGTTCACACAAATTTGGAATGTGCTTGAATTTGAATTTGAATTTAAGGTGGAATTTTTGAGGAGTGGAATTTAAGGTGGAATCTTTGAGGAGGCTCATTCAAATGCATGTTGCTTGGAGGACTGTCATCAAAACAAGCGACATCAACACACAAATCCTAAATTAACTTGGACTCGTGGCCTATTTCCTTCTGAAATATTTCATATATTAATAATAATAATTAAAAAACAAAAAACTCCAAAATATGAAATAACTATGATGCATGAGTTTGTCTCAGAAGCCGGAGTGAAAGCGGTATTGTCTAAAGTATATCCGTTGATCTGTCGAAAGCCAAAGAAAGCCGAAATATCCAATCAATAAAAAGCCAAAGAAAGCCGAAATATCCGCTGACCTGTAAAAAGAAAAGAAAGCGGTTATCTAAAGTATATCCGCTTATCTGGAAAAAGCAAAGAAAGCGGAAGAGGTACAAAGAAATTTAGTTTGTGATATGTTTTCTGGGAAGAGCCTCCATTTGGGTGTCTGGTTCTTGTGCCCAAAATTTAATGCCCAAAATTTAATGCCCAAAATTTTGTTGGAATTTAATTCCAACTGCAAACAATTAATACAGAACCGAAATCTGATCTTCAGCAGCCATTTCAGATTGTTCGGTGCCGCAAAAGTCCACTGATATTTTGAGCATTAAATTCAGAATTAAATCCCCTGCAAACAACCGACTTGATTTTGCTGAAAAGGCATCACCGCCTTGCATCACCGTCTTCTGCAATAAATACAGAGATAAAGATCAGCAGATTTTTTGCTTAGTTTATAGTTTAATTCAGATATTTATTTTCCTATAAATGTAACGCACAGCAGTCCTATTTTCTAATGAGAGTAAGCAGAAAAGAACAGCAGTTCTGTTTTCTGTGATTTAGAACAGCAGTTCTGTTTTTGTTTTTGAGAGAAGGTTAGAAGAACAGAGTGTGTCTCTTCTGTAAATGCACAGCAGTGCTGAACCTGCGATTTTCTGAGATAGAAAATCGATTTCTGGAACTGAAGCGTTCCTCTTTTGTAACAGCTAAGTTTTCTATATCAGTTTTGTTTACAGTTTATAAATTCAAGCTTACTGTTTTGCTGATGTTCAGTTGCTGTTACACCAAGTGTTAAAAACACTTTGATTTTACTCTGTAAATTTATAAGTAATTTTGACGCCCATAAAGTGACTTAGCGTCAAAATCGTGTTGCTAAAACACCGTAAGTCAAAAATAGTTTTGCGTCAAAAATCGCGTTGCTGCAACACCACGAGCAGCGTTGCTGCAACATCAGTTACAGCAACACAGTTTTCTGTTTTTCTGTTTTTTTTCTGTGTTAACAGAAACAGAGTGTTATTTCCTGTTACTGCAACACCGATTCCTGTTGCTGCAACACCAAGTCCAGAGAACGCAATTTATAGTTTTCTGTGCAGAAATAGAGCAGTTTTGAATTGTCTGTTTGTTTAGGAATTTAGCAGAAAATTCCATCATATCAGAGAGTTGTTCTAGGATTTTTTGTGTTATGGAATTCACCATAAAAATTCCAACATGGTATTAGAGCTAGTCTAGGCACTCAGTGAGTCAAAAACAAACATTGTTTTTCACTGTAGGAGCTGTAAGAAGTTCAGTGAACAGATTTTTTCAGCAGAGAAAGTTTTTGCTTGTTTTTAAATTTCACAGTCAGCATCTTTTCTTTTAAGATGGCAGATGCTGGAACAGGTTTGACAAATTCCTAACTGCCACAGTTCAATGGGAAAAATCACAATGATTGGTCCATAAAAATGAAAGCATTGTTTGCTTCTCAAGGAATAT
>APFE030448780.1:0-11740 GCA_000404065.3 Pinus taeda | reverse complement strand
TTTCCTCGCATCAGATGGTCTCAAAACTAAGGCATCCTCCTGCCTTAAAATCATCATATCGGTCATAGCATACTTATGGGATCAATGGACACTATTTGGTACCAACATCCCATAATGACCCAATTCCTAAATTCTTTGACAACCATGTTGTTTCATGTTGTAGTTCCTTTTATTGTTTCTTCTAATGCTCTTCAAGCTAGCCCCAACCAACCAACCTAGGTAAATTTTTCCATGCTTTCCTACATCTAGGTACATAAATTTTGATTAGATACATCATAAGAAATTAAAGTAATTAATCATACCTCATTGGTGGCTCATCAATGAGATTACATTTGTAATTTTATTAGTTATTATCACCACAAATCAAATTAGTCCATAGATAAAACCATCATGTATCCAATTATCACATCTAGTTAGCTCAAAATCCAATCATCATAAATCAGATTAGGTTCATAATATTTAAATTCAACACTAAATAAATATTCATACTTATCTCTAAATTGTTATTTGCTTCTGTCTTCATACACGCCAGATCGATTTCCAACTGGTGAGCATTATGTAGTCTTTTCTCTTTCCATACACACACTAGATCGGTTTCCAAACTACGAAAACACCTAGTGCCTTCTCTTCATAGGACCAATTGCCCTGAAGCTACAAGGGAATCTAGAGGCTTGCCTCCACCCTGTGATCAATATAGATATATAAAAATGTAATCCCATTTTCTACCCTACGAGTATGGGCACTAGAATCCTAGGTAGTCACTACAAAACAAGGTAGTATTCTATTGACATGAATATATGTATATCCCACACCTTCATAAGCCTAGGAAACCTCCATTCTGAGAAGTCTTATTGTCCTAATGAAAACAAGCCTAGGAAGTCCCATACATACCTATCCTAAACACACAACATAACACATGTATGTATACATAGTGTATAATATAATACATACACATACACACCTAATACAACACAACACATACACAAAAGACATGGTACAATATGATATGTGCATAACAATATTGAAAATCTAGAGACCGCACTATTTCTATCCATAGACACCAGGTAATATTGTCTCTAGTGTCTTTCCCACACTTCACCATGTACATCCACAATTCAAATCTAGGTTTTATGTTTTATTCATGCTTGTCGCAACATGCAACATATCAAATTTATTTCCTTCTACTGACATATCCTTCAACATACCCTATTCATAATATAAACATGGGTACAATATAAGAACTATATTCACAATACGTTAAAATTATAATAAGTTAGGGCTACTTTTTCCCACTTGATTCCTCACACAACCGGGAATGATAACCATGTCATCCTTTCACATGCTAACAGTGTAGAATGACCAAGCATTCTTCCACTAGAACAATCTTTACAATAACCTGTCAATCCTAATGGCATCATGCATAGTTATTCAATCATCAACAAGATCATGATCATAACACAATTACTTGTATCCATAAGTTCATGGTTAAGAGAGCTTCCTTTATCCATGCAAGCATGCACACCAATGAGAATAATCATCCCTAACTTGGCCCAAGGTGTTTGTTACCTCAATCTCATTTATTTTGTCTCTTCTTGTTACCTTTTTCATGGTTGTCCTACCAGCGTCCATTTATCCCTATGAACCCAACCATCCCAACTGGAAGTCATATTTTCTTCCCTGCCTCCAACTACGCTTTATTCAATTGTTGGCTTCATTTGGGTCTTATGTTTCCTGTTGGGTCCTACTCAACTCTCCCCAAGCTCCATTATTTTTTTTTGTTTCCAAGAAAATTCCCAAGACCCTCAAACATAGAAGGCAAGAACAAGAAGAAAAATAAAGGAAGCATATAAGTCCAAACATCAATACAAAAACATAAACAAACTGGCATGGCCATGCACCAATCAATAGTAAAATCGACATATGAAAACATAAGGCCCATAGAGGAACACAAAACACCAAATAATCAACAACCGTACCCACTTAACCTCGTGAGTTCCAGTGTTTTCAATATTTCATGAATAAAACTTAGTCTTATCCTACTTCAAGATTTCATGGAAGCCCTTTTTAAAACCCGTGCTTCCCTTCCAATTTCTCCCAGAAGGGATTCTTTGAAACTTAGCAGAGGGTCTTGAGAGAAGGTCCGCTCCATTTCCCTCTCTTACTACAGTGAAATCTATTACCTCATTCCATGGGATACCTTACAATTTTCTCTTATTTTATTGTGCTAAAGGTCCTTGGTATGTTGCCAATGCACACATTATTATTGGCGAGTTAATAAATGAATAGAACAATATACCAATTTCCTTACCATGTTGTACCAAGCACGTTTCCCTGCAACTAAACACATGTCTCAATTCATGTATTAGTCACATGCCTCAGAATCCAAGATATATACAAGGTTATAAATTTTTAGAAACAAGAAGTGCTACATGCACATGCACATGGACATCTCAACTCTCAAGAGATTTCAATTCCCTAAATAATTTCAACTATAATTAGAAATTAGGTACTATGCCCAAACTAGATAATTCCATTTATCCTCTTATACCTAGACCAAATAACAATTCAAATTTGTCCTTTATACCAAGGCTAGTAATGAAGGCATCTACAACCTTAAGGAGATCAATTAGAATGATTTATCATACTAGCATTAGGTCATTCCGTTAGTCTCAAAAATTTTTGCCTTATTATTATCAATCACTTTACTGAGATCTCTACTACCATCTGCTAAGATCCACACTTGTTAGCTTCATCTAGTCTCCTTGCCAAGACCATCACATGCAATAGTATCATTATCTGTGCTGCGTTATTCAATTGCTTCATACTAGGAGAATACCTCAAGCACCCAAATTAGACATTTTATGGAGAGGATGGGAAAAACCAGAGACTTGTTCATTCTAGATAAAATCTAATATTGTAGTCTCAAGGATCAGTTACAAGTCATCATCATATAACATCTATTATTTTATAATTCATTATTATTCATATTTACAAATACGACATGCATATGCGGAAAATCTCACCCTTAATACATGTATAAAATCATTCTATCAGGACTTGCAGCCTCCTCAAACCCTCAATAGCTTATGTGAAAAGGGTTGATCTCATTCGAAATATCCCAAGGCCCTTATTAAGGTCCAACAAACATGATAAGATTTCAATGGCAACCAACAAGAATATGGTGCCAAAAAATCCAGAAAGCGATCAACAATATTCAAGGAAAAAGGGATTCTCTTATTAATATCAATTTCAAGCAGGTTCCATAAGCACATCCATTTAACCGACAGTAACACAAGATTTAAAATATATCATTTGTTGGACTATAATTCTAAGCATTTTAATAATAAAAGTACCCCTATTATGAATACTCGCCATGGATTACCAATCAAGCCGATTACCATGGCTAAATCTAGACATTTAAGTATGGATTTTCCCATGCCATATCTGAACAAAGACAACACACTCAACCTTGAGACTTTGACATTAACTAGTGCATAGCATGGATGCTTCTTTGTATGAAATATAGGGGCATTAAATTCAATTTATTCAAGCTCATAATTTCTTGCCTCACCTGGCATAGGATGTAATTTTATTTGATTGATTTCTTCATAAATGTGGCAAATCCAAACACAGAGTATGCAACACTAAAAACTTGAAGAAGACACTCATACAAGAAAAAATTCGATGAGGATAAAAGATGAAATCCTTCATATTACCATATCGCAACACAACAATGAAACACAAGATTCAAATCAATAGAGTTAGCATATTGCAATAATTATGGAATGTTCATGTTGAATATCGATGTGACATAGCCAGTATTCTTTAAATATGGATTACATAGTCATGCCTCATTTATTAATGAAAGAAATTCAACCTATAAATAAAAGGCTCATTCATTAACATAGGAAATGCATGAGAAACACTTGTCTTATGAATATTTTGGGTAACTAGGTCTAGGATTTTGACTCTCCACCCAACCATAGATAGTTGCAGTAAGTCCTCACTTGTAGCTATCACCCCTGAGAGAGATTCTAGAGCCCAAGGGGTCTTATGCTTAAAGGATTGAAAACAATCTTCAGTTTCTTCAGGGACTCCAGAGGCCTCTCTTCCTCCACCTTCCAACTGAGTCGTAAGAATCAAAAGAAAAAGGAACTTCCACCTAACTTGGAAACTCCAAAACACAAAACAATCAAGCATACAATAAGGAATCCATCCATAAATTAGCCAAGACTTTTTCTAGGAATAATTCCTCCACCCTAACCCTGTAGGATTGAATGAGCATCACGATATCCACTCTCTGGCTACTGGGAAATTGAGAGGCAATTTCTTCCCCACCAAGTGATTTCCTCCATGACTCCTTGACAACCAAAGGTGTTATCTTCCCTTGCTATTGTGCTCTTTCTTAGCTATTGTTGCTATGTTTTTCTTTTTCTTCTCTGATATTGTTGTGATGCTCTTTCTCTGCTCATGGTGGTATTCCACCCCTATATTCCTATAATTCTTATCTTCACTGCCCAAGTGTGTTCTCTCTCTCTCCTTGTTTTCTCAAGACCATCCTCCCTATTGCGTTGACCACCTTGTTTCTCTCCCGCTACCTACGTAGCCCCATACACAATAAATTCTCATCATTTTTACTTGTCCCAATCTCTCAAGTAAAGTACGGGTATCATCCTTTTTTGTAGTTCCATAAATTTAGAGGAACACTAGGCCATTAAAGAACAACAGCCAACCTTTAATGGTTGTCACATAACTCATATTTTTCCTATAGCAAGAAAACTAAGCATCCCAAGCAATTTCCCTCCTCAACGTCTAGAATACATGTTCCTTAACTCAACCCATAATTCTTTTATGAAAGTATTTACTTTGCAAAAATGAGGTTAAGCAAAGTGGGTTGTTACAAAAATGAACATTAATTAACCACCAATGAATAATTATGTATGATATGGTATTTTATGAGAAAATATGATAAATGGAGTGATAAAGGAGCAGTAAAAAGGGATGGAAATGGATGTTCTGAAGTGATAATAATAATGAAAAATCAACAACCCAACATCTCCCCAAAATTGAATATGTTGCATGTCCTCATGCAACCCATACTTTTGCATCAACCAAGATATAATTTCCACTTTTCAATGCACAATAACAAAACAACTCTTCTTTCTCAACTCATGATGCTGATATAAATAACACTTCTTTACCAAAACCTTTCTAAATAAATGGTTATTCTATACTAGCAATGATGGTTAATTTGTAGCAATCAAATCATGGAGTTTCAACAATATGTATATGATCTTGCAGAAAACATTGTACGTGTAGTAGCAAACTTGATTGGCCATTTTGTCACAAACTACAAACTGGGTTTATTAATTTTGCAAGCTAATTTCTACCATTCCATTACTTCTCCTCACAAAAAATTAGAGATCCTCACATCATGGATTTTGAGAAAAGAAAAATTGGTTGTAGGTGATAGTGCTTGATTTATGGAATTTTAAAAACTAGGTTAGCTTGAAATTATGTGGGTGTGTTCATCTTAATGACACCTTCTTGTTGTCCAAAAATCACAAGAACCTAGTTGATAGTTTGAAAGATATGCTCAAATTTTCAGCATTTTATAAAAATAACATTGTGTACATTAAATGAGAAACATAAGTGTGTAAAACAAAGGAGAAGACAAACCATTGTGCATA
Organism: Pinus taeda; assembly: GCA_000404065.3. Taxonomy (NCBI): domain Eukaryota; kingdom Viridiplantae; phylum Streptophyta; class Pinopsida; order Pinales; family Pinaceae; genus Pinus; species Pinus taeda. The sequence goes on along the minus strand of APFE030448780.1, from coordinate 6,050 downwards.
GAAAATCCTCCCACAAACTAGAGAATTATCATGTCCTCTTGCTAGAATGGAAAACAAATTGATGTTGTTTTTACAAACTCTGTTGAAATCTAGCCTCAATCAACAACAATGAATAATAACCATGGTGCTCCAAATGGGGGGGCATGCATTGAGAGGCTAGAAAATATGAATGTAGAAACATTTCCCAGGTCTAAAAAATTTCACATTTACATAGCACTTGGTCTCCTTAATTTCTACTCACAACAACATTAAATAAGTGATCCAATGTTATACATCAAATGAACCATGAATCAATGAACTCATACCTATGTTTTTTTTTGCGGGGTGGGGGTGGTGTATGACAAAATTTAGATATGGGGAAATGGATTCTATGGAAGATTATTCTACTTGTGTCCAGTTTATACCTCTCTTTTAGTAATGACATTGGATTTTGTATCAGTTGCTTCATTTCTCCTTTTGTAACAATATCTAGACTTCTTATATAGCAATTTGTTTTTATCATTTTATTCCTTTAGTAAAGTTGTGGAAGATGATGCCATGAGTAGGATGATGTCATAGGTCACATGGAACAAGGGAGGTTTTTTCAATAATTACTAAGGATGGTGATTAATTGCATGGTCATGGTAAGTAAAGCAATGAAAAAACCCTCCCCCAAACTGAAATCTTTTTATGTCCTTGAAAGTTGACAAGGAAGTGGAAATAATATTCTTAAAATAAGAGTCAATATAGCTTAGTGCTTTTTCATGACATTCTCCTAAACTTTTAATAAATAAAAACCTCATGTTATTTTACCTCAAGTTTTACATCCATGAAAATTTGGATTAACATGGATGGATTGATTTTTGTTGAAGTGGATGTAGATCGAACTAATATATTGAGAGTGATTTTGAAGGTGGGAGTTATATTAAGGTTGGCATGGCTGCCACCATGCAAGAGTATTCGATGATGGATTATGTAAGTACAAAAATGGAGGAATAAGGTTTTGAACCATACATGTAGGCCACAGTTTCCATGGTTGTTCCAGTGACATTGCATAAAATGAACTGGCTATAGCTTCTTCATCTCTTTGACATGTTTCTTTCATATTGGGTAAGGAAAAGTAGCTATTCGAGGAATGATTGAAATCACATATGCCAAAATTCTTGAGAATATCCAAAGGAAAATCTCTTATAAGATGTTTCTTTTGGCATTGAGGGAAAAACACTTGTTCAAATTCCTATTGATTTTCTTTATCCTGAAAAATATGCAACTATGAATTTAGGGAGATAATAATATCCAATTTAGAAAGTTTAAATAAATTAATGATTTCAAATTTTGTAACTCTTGTTCTTCCAACAAATTTCAAAAATTGAGAGGAAATTCTCTAGAATTATTGCCATCCCTGAAGTTTCCTCTTGAATACCTTATACATAATTCACAAAAGTCATCCTATGGTAGCTAAAAACCATCACCTATTCCCATCAGATTTAAAAGGTCTAAAATTTAGGAAGATATTCAAGGTATTTTTCACCAACTATTTTTATTTTGATTTTTAAAGGTTGAAGTCATTCCACATAGTCCTCTGAACTTTCAACTTCCCCTTGTGTCCTTTTGAAAATATCTTCAATTTCCTTGTAGTACCCTTGGTACATTTTCAAGAATACATTCTTCGTGTCTTCCCAAGTTTGTATGCAGCTCCCACTGAGGCTCATGAACCATCACAGAGCTGCTCATTTTAGAGTAAGAGGAAACAATTTCAACTTTTGAGTGTTAGTATAATAATCATTTCCTCTACAAAGTCCTTCAAGTTCAAATAGGGTGTATATGCGTCTTCATTTTTCAAACAATGAAAATTTGGTAGAATAGTTGGGAAAATGTTTCACATTTATGCCACTCCTCCTCGATCTCTAATCAGGAATTCAAAGATAACAATGTCTACTATTTCTTCCCAAAATAATAGAAGTTATTCATGTGTTACCTTAAGGATCCTCCTTCAAATGTTCCTGCGAATTGGTTAGTGGAATGGGTGGTACTTACAACACCACTTGGTGAAATGATAAGATTTTTTTTTATTCTACTTCTAGTATTTATATTTTCATTCATGCATTCTAAATGCTTTGATGTTATTTTCTACCTCTATTCACACATTATTGTGTAATTCACACATGTAGTCTAAATTCTCTTGTACAGGTGAGACAAGAGGCTAACACATTTTTTCCCCACGGGGAGATAGGTTGTCAACTACATAGGTTGATTCCACTTCCATATTTACTTCTCAGGCCCCAATAGCACCAAATATAATGCAACTATATGGCAGTTGATCATTCTTTCACGCCATTGTAACCTCCCCAACAATGGCACCAAAAATGTTAGTTACTACAATTGTATGTTTAGGACAACGACAACACTCCACATTTAAATTTCATTATGAGGGTTGTCTACTATTTCAAGGCTATGTGCAAAGTATATGTAGGAAAGATATCCATTTCTAGTGTTGGTTGTTCTAATGGTCATGTAGCTAGAAAGCTCGAACTTGTAAATCATATCTTATTGAAGAAGTAAAGGGTAGGAACTCTATGCAATTCAATCCACTCCAAAAATATCAACTATAACTTCAATCAATCCTAAGAGAATGCACTTATTGTAAAGAAAGGAAATTTAATCTACAAAATAATTGTTAACAGTCATGGCATATGAAATAGATTCCTATCTTAATAATTATTCAATCTCTACAAGAAATAAAAATTAAACCAATATGCAAATAACAACAATTAAACACTCTACAAGTAACAACTATTAAACACTCTACAAGTAATAGAAATTAAACACTCTGCAAATAACATAATTATTATAGATGATTATTCATATGAAGGGATCAACTTCCACTATGGTCCTGAGTTATTCCAACCCCTTGGTGACTAGTGGGGTGATTTAGGAACGTATGATGATTTTATGTTTTATAATTTTATTGTCTTCTCAAATTTAAAAAAAAAATTGTTCATACAACATGCTAATCATTGGTTGATTTCTTGACATAGATATTTTTCCTTATATACTAGAGGGAGAGTCTACCTATATTCATCTAGAGAAAATAGAGAGGTTAAGCCTACAATGGAGCATTAGGAGGAGGATTTAGGAGAGGACAATGATTACAATGATCTGAGTCAAGTGCATTGAAACCTACATTGGATCACAACTGTTTTATCCCATTCACTTGTCTAAAGGAGGTTATCAGGTACATCCAACATGATATAGTAGGTATAGACAACAAGATGGATTGTCTTCTTTACCATGTGGCTAAGATGACCATATTTTATTAGGCTCACTGGAACTTAAACAAGGATTAATCTTTTCGTATTATATTTTTATAATATTTAGGGAAATTTTTAACATCATTATTTAGTTATGGGCTTGTGATCTTAGGCCTACATTCCCAATTCTAACATTGTACTGAAATTGTTTGTTTGTCATAACATATGCAGACTTAATTTTTATTTTTTTTTGTGTTTGTGTGTGTGTTTCATCTATTACATATAGTTGTTTACAATGATGATGCAAATGTGCCAATTTGTTTGTACATGCATACTTGTTTACTCATGTGTATGAATATGATAGATGTCATTTTATCACATAGTTAGCTAACAAATAAACCAATTTATTAGAACTCTTAGGGACATTTTGATATATATTGTATTCAAATGAATTCCCAAGAATGTATACTCTTATATTGTGATGAAGTAACAAAGGATTCTTGACATGGTAAACATGAATTAACTAAGATACCATGAGTTGTTAGTGTAGATTGAAAACCATCTGACAGATTCCTAGAGTTATGGACTTGGATAAGAGTTCAATAACTACACTATACTTAGAAACATTGTGGGTAATAGGGCCTAGGAATATGCCCCATATACTCACAAGCTACTTAGTGGGATAAAATATCCCCCAAGTGTTGGAAATAATGTTTTGGGAACTATGGTTGGTATCATTGGCATATCATATGTATATTGAAGAGTGTATGAACATTTGCAAACCAAGTACTAGACATGATAAGAAGTGTGATTAAATGTATCACACATATAGAAAATAAAGTGACATCATACACTAAATACATACATATAGAGCATGATGTGTACTGACCTATGCATGGTACTTCTTCAGATAGATCCACTTGTGGGGATCAGAGAGAGGATTTCCATCATAGTCCACTAGCATGTATCCCATCTTATTTAGCACATATATAACGATGTAGGGACTATACCAAAGGGGTTCTAACTTACCTATGCCTAATTTATCATGATCCTAATCATACATCAGGACTAAGTCACCTTAAAAAAACATAAGGTCAAACAATTTTTCCATATTGGCATTTGACTCATTGCTTATGGGACTCATTAGCTAATGTATCATCATGTTGTTCATATCATTGGGTGAAGTAAAGGAAGTGTTCGTATTCACTATAAATATTAGGGAGGATTTCAATGGCTAGTTTTAATGATGGAATATTGCATTAAATCAGGAACAATTCCTCTATGACATAGACAAGCTAAAAAGGAGAAAATCATATGGGTCTTTTGGTTCAGGTTGAATAAGATCAAAGTGTTAAAAATGGCATTAAATTCCAATCACGCCTATGGTTCACCATTGTTTGTTGGATCATGATCTTTGTGACTTGATAGATGGCCTTGGCTTGATAATTAGTCTCTGGGCAGTAGGGGTTGGGGCTTTCATGTGAAAACCCCAACTTGGATACCAATTCATCATCTTCTTATAGAATTGAAACCCATGAATTGTAACAATATTCTTTAGAACATCATACCTAACAATGATGTGGTTGAAGATGAATAACATTATTATGGTTCTATTTTTGGAGAAGGTAAGCATGGCCTTAGTCCATTTCATGGAATAATAAATGACCACAATAATGTAGTTATGACCATTGGTTGAGGTAGACTTACATTGCATGAAACCAATAACCCATTTAGTGAAGGGGAAAATAGTAACTACATGATGAAGGGGAGCAGGATGGGTATTCATTTTTTAGGTGAATATCTTACATGGATGTCACTTTCATCCCATGTTTATTAATATTTGAAGAATCAAGGACAAAGGAACCCTCTGTGTATAATTTTCCAAGTAGTGGATCACCTAGAAAGATGATTTCCACATGCTCCCACATGAACACCATTTAATATGTTTTTGAATTATTCATGAGTTATACATTGAAATAATACCATATCAACCCTACAATAATAGAGAGCATCCTCAAGGATGATGTATTGTTTGGATTGATGGTGTTTTGATAGTCAGCATGGAAAACTCACATTATAATCATTAAGTCTAAAGATAGAGAAATATATCCCCATACCAAGGAGTAATTGAGCTAATGGGAAACACCAACTCAATGGGGAATGAATTGATAACTACAGTTCCATCACTAAGTGAGGGAAGGTTAGATAAAAACCCCTATGAAAACCAAGTATTCTTTTGACATTGCAGAGATAAAATTCAAATTAACTTCTTGCAAGATCACAATACACTTTGAGTACTTGCCCCAAATTATTTGTTTATTTAACAAATATTTCATGGGGTTGGAGTTTGCAACCATGATGGTTTTACATAGGATAATGTAATGTCATAACTACTAAGTAGAAAAGATAGAAACTAAAGGCAACTTTTTAATATAAGGATACTGAAGCTTTTGTAGGAATTTATAGGGTAAGTTCCTCAGACAAAACACCAAAGGACACCACTCACAAATAGATCACAGATCAATACACCAGTATTTTTGACGTGGTTAAAACCCTCAAAGAGCAAAACATTCCAGGGCCTGAGCCAACGCAGCCACTTCAGGCAATTTATTAATAAAAGAATGAAATTTTACATAAGATTCTCTCATGAACAGTTAACCTACAAATGACCCTCCATGCGCTTTAAATAGAATTCATGGACCAATCGGGTGTCAAGCCACGGATCAAGTGTAGGTAATACCGAGGAGAGAATGAACCGTCGGATCACTACATATCGTGACCATCGGATTGTAAGTTACAAAATCTACAACGGTAAAGAAA